>RJWK010065755.1:0-11992 GCA_004363435.1 Platanista minor | reverse complement strand
GGGCCTCTCACTGTTGTGGCCTCTCCCGTTGCGGAGCACAGGCTCCGGACGCCCAGGCTCAGCGGCCATGGCTCCCGGGCCCAGCCGCTTCGCGGCATGTGGGATCTTCCCAAACTGGGGCACGAACCTGTGTCCCCTGCATCGGCAGGCGGACTCTCAACCACTGCGCCACCAGGGAAGCCCTATAATGTACTTTTAAGCAAATAACATTTTCAAGTTTCTTTTATGCAATTTTCTCTTGGAATTTATCAAAATTCCAAAAATGCACAATAATTCAGTATTATTTTTTCTTTTATTCCAGTGTGTAGTAAACTATTATTAGAGTTACACAAGGGGGAATACAAAATTATAATTATGAATGTCAACAATCAAAATAAAGGAAGCTTAAAGTAGTAAAGGTATGGGGAATTGAAAATATGCCAGTTTAAAAGCTTAGTAATATATAAGCATCTTTGGGAGACTTTGTTTGTCTCTCCATAAACTGTCACATTCTGATTTAGGATTGTTTGTGAAATGACTCTAGTCCGTAGTAGGCCAAGATATCACTATACCCTTTCTCTTATAAATCACAGCAATTTACTCAGTAGGAATGATCTATCCTTATTCTCTCATTCCCCATAATCCAATCACTTCCTCTCATAAGCACTTTTCCCCTGGTTTTCGCAATAATGCATTTTCTGTAACTAACAACCATCATTTCCTGATTATCATGCTTCTATCCTTGCACAGGAATGTGGGTCTTATGTGGGTCAGGGTCATCTTTCCCATCCATCTGTGTCCCCATGCTAAGTGTGTTAGCTGAAAGGTGAGTCTGGATAGACCATCATTATGCCTGGTACATATAAAAGTTTGAATGCCCCCAAGTCTATGACACTTTGATTAAGAACCATCAAATTTTGGTGTGTCTAATACTACACTTTCAGAATAAGCACATTCAAAGAGTTATTAGAAACTTTGCCTTCTGCAGATCCCTGTAAATTTTATTTAATGATGAAAAATGTTGGAGGAAATACTCTGGATTTTAGTGCATGCTGTAGTGACCTTCCTAAAGAATAAACATAAATAAATAAATGACTTGACAGCAACTCACAAGACAAAAAATCTTGAGCTCTGTACACATGTATGATTTAGACTGGCTGCACATCTATTTGAATTTAAGTTCATTTCAAGTTTATTTAAAGGTCCTTCCCTTCAGGGTACTTTAGTTTCAGGATTTGGTACACTGGACCAACAGATTCCTATCTACTGTCATCACTAAATGAAGGATTCCCATTCTTTCTCATCTTATACAAGTATTAACAGCCTCTAGGACTGTGAGTTGCCTTAGATTCACCATACCTGAAGGAATTTGCTTTAAGTTTTAGATGTCTCTCAGGACTAAACAAAATCTAATTGGCTGGGTGGTTTGGGTAGATTCCTTACATCTTAAATAATTCAGGGCATCAAGGGCCCTGAAGAAGTTCAGCAATTAGATTGACCATATTGATGGAGGCCAAGAGCATCTCAGGATACATCCCACTGGTTACAATACTGCACTAATTGGCTGTCCTTCACTGGTGTTGAATGTTTCCCTAGAGCCCAGTGATTTCACTGTCTAGTATGAGATACTACTGTTGGTGTATGAATTATTTCCCACCCTTTTACAAGATTTTAATTTTGTTTTACAGTTAGATTTCCCAACAGCAAGATAGCAGCACAAAGGGCAAATATTACAAGCATAAGAATCTGACCTATTAGACTGTTTGATGAGTACTGAGAATGATTCATGGATGCCCACAGTATTAGACTTCATTGTATGACCATTTTCTTTGATGCTGAATGAGTAATTTTCTGAGTCACTTCAGGTTAGCTTAGGTGGAAAAAAATACAAAATACCAAAAAACTCTTACTTCCAATATTAGCCATGCCAGGTAAGAATGAAAATATTCTCATATTAGTTCCACTGCTTTTAGGATCAGATAATACAACTTTTTCTAGAATAGCATTATGTTCATATAACAACTTTCTACAACAGTGGTTCTCAAAAATGTGGTCTTCAAACCAGCAGCATCAATATTACCTGGGAAGTTGTTAGAAAAGCGAATTCTGAGATCACACCCCTGACTTACTGAATCAGAAGACCTGGGTAGGGCCTAGCACTCTGTGTTTTAACAAGCCCTCCTGATGATTCTAATGCTCGTGGTACAAGTTTAAGAGCCACTGCTCTGTAACAGCAATGTACTACTGGAAAAAGCAGTGGCACTGCTCTTCAGATCAGGTACCAATGATTTAGAACTCTTGGTAACAAGGTTAGAAAGGGGGATTACTGTTTCTGTGAAGACTGGGAATGTAGTTAGTGGTGGAGGGCTTGGGAGCTGGTGATAAACATGGAAACTTGCATCCAGCTAACAGACACTCCACACACTGGTCTCCTTGTGCCTTTCATGTATTTTAATTCTGAATAAACGATGAAGAGGTTTCTCCCTACCATCACTCCCTCTCATTCCCAAAGTTTCTAGAGTAATAACAGGTCATCATGTTCCATAAGAACATAAGAAAACATCATCATTTCTATGGTACCTTGAAGCTATGTGTAGGAGCAACCTGGAATAATTCAGATAAGGCCATCAGCGTAACAAAGTGTTAGGGCTGGGATAAACATTGCTACTTCATTCTCCCATGCATTGTATGCAGGTATAATCAGGTAAAATAACTATCAAGGGTATAATTAAAGAGAAGAGAAACTAAAAGTGTAGTTAGAGGTTATGTGTGTTAGGGCAAGTCTCATTTAATTTGTTTGGGAATGGAGATAGTTGGATCATGTACCAGAAGCTTGTACAATATCTCCAGGTCTTTCTTAGTCTCGGTTTTCAAAGCTAATAATGCCACATACTGATTATCCTTTAAATTTCCTTTAACTGTTTGGTTTTTAGTGCTTTGCTGAGAAAGACATTCCACTTGTTCATGCAAATGGGGATTTCTAATTATTTTTATTTATATTCCGGAAAACTTGCTTAACAACCTGGCAAAAGTTTTTTGTTTTTGTTTTTTGTTTTGAAATTAAATATAGAGTTCACCTAATCAAACTTACAAGCTTTTGCACAGCAAAGGAAACCATAAACAAAACAAAAAGATAACCTACAGAATGGGAGAAAATATTTGCAAATGATGTGACTGACAAGGGCTTAATTTCCAAAACATACAAACAGCTTATACAACTCAACAACAAAAAAACAACCCAATTGAAAAATGGGCAGAAGATCTACCCAGACATTTCTCCAAAGAAGAAATACAAATGGCCAATAGGCACATGAAAAGATGCTCAACATCACTAATTATTAGAGAAATGCAAATCGAAACTACAATGAGGTATCACCTCACACCAGTCAGAATGGCCATCATCAAAAATCTACAAACAATAAATGCTGGAGAGGGTGTGGAGAAAAGGGAAACTTCCTACACTGTTGGTGGGAATGTAAGTTGTTACAGCAACTGTGGAAAACAGAATGGAGTTTCCTCAGGAAACAAAAAACAGAATTACCATATGATCCAGCACCCCCACTCCTGGCATATATCCAGACAAAACTCTAATTCAAAAAGATACCTGCACCCTTATGTTCACAGCAGCACTGTTCACAACAGCCAAGTCATGGGAACAACCTAAATGTCCACTGACAGATGAATAAAGAAGATGTGGTACATATATACAATGGAATACTATTCAGCCATGAAAAAGAATGAAATAATGCCATTTGCAGCAACATGGATGCAAGTAGAGATTATCATACTAAGTTAACTAAGTCATAAAGACAAATACCATATGATATCACTTATATATGGAATCTAAAATATGACACAAATGAACCTATCTATGAAACAGAAACAGACTCATGGACATAGAGAATAGACTTGTAACCACAAGCCAAGGGGGAGGGGATTGGGGGAAGGACTGAGTGGGAGGTTGGGGTTATAAGCTATTATATAGGGAATGGATAAACAACAAGGTCCTACTGTATAGCACAGAGAACTATATTCAATATCCTATGATAAATCATAATGGAAAAGAATATAAAAAAAGAATGTATATACAACTGAATCACTTTGCTGTACAGCAGAAATTAACACAATGTTGTAAACCAACTATACTTCAATAAAAATTTTTTTAAAAATAGAGTTGAATGCTTTATTAAACAGTTTAATTTTACATGCATTCTGTTATTTCCTTTAAATTAGGGTTTCACCTATCTTCTCTTCGCATACTACTTAGCACCCTTCCATCTCTTAGTACTTTCATACCACCACGAGGCTTTGCCCAAGTCTTTGTCAAGATCTAAGAGCACAGGCTCTAACCTAGAAATGAATGAGGTTCATGAATAAATCAATGTGTGTAAAGTTCTTAGAACAGTACCAGCACATAATAAAAACCTGATAAGCTTAGCTATTTCTGTCATTATTCTTAACTATCCAGCCAAGGAGTCTCAGCTCAGGTACTGGGCCCAACCAAAAAGTGCCCTCAACTACCAGACATAGCAATCCTATGGTTTTTTCAGAAATGGGAGTTTTCCATAGTCAAATCAGAGTTCTCCCTTCTTCCTTAATAAATGCAGAAGAAAACAGAGCTGAAAATTTGTTGGCCTAGGGTCTAATACTGAGGCAGGCCTGAACTGAGGTTAACGACCAGAAATCACAAAGAATTAAATGTACTCCACACTTCTTTCTGAAACAAGAGAAAGAAGATTCTCAGAAAAGTCAAAATCAATTCAATTCAACATGAGATTTGAAATTTGAGATGAGAAAGTGGGAGAATTCATTGAATTTTTAAAAGATAAAATACAGCTAGCTATTATTGGGAGAAAGACTTTTTCTTCTTTTATCCTTTTAATAACCAGGTTTTCTAGAGGCATACTTATGTCTTTTCATGCACCTTGAATGGTTCATCTCACAAAAATCCAAATAAACTGAAAGAAACCCCGATACGGGCAATAAAAGCATATAAGATTAAAGGAAAAAAAAAACCCCCAGGCTTTCTATAATATTGATGATTTTAAAAATAATATAGTGGGCTTCCCTGGTGGCGCAGTGGTTGAGAGTCCGCCCGCCGATGCAGGGGGCATGGGTTCGTGCCCCGGTCCGGGAGGATCCCACATGCCACGGAGCGGCTAGGCCCGTGAGCCATGGCCGCTGGGCCTGCGCGTCTGGAGCCTGCGCTCCGCAACGGGAGAGGCCACAGCAGTGAGAGGGCCTGCGTACCAAAAAAAAAAATATATAGTGATCATCCTTATCCTTTGATTTTTAGTGATTTTGCTGAAAAACACATTCTACGTGTTTATGTAATAGGATTTCAAAATATTTTTATATTATGGAAAGCTGTTTAATAACCTGGCAAAAGCTCTTTTAAGTATACAGTTGAATGCTTTAATAAACAATTTTACATGCTTACTATTATGTTCTTTAAATTATGATTTCATGCAAATATCCTCTCTTTGCAATTTTACTTAGCAACCCAAATTTATACATTGGTCTCCTTTGTTTTCTTCATGGACTATCAATCACAGTTTATTATCTCAGTTAATCATTTCGAAACTGTTAAAGCTTCAATCCACTCTCAAATAGGCATTTATTATTTTCTTTCATTGTTTGAAATCCTCCTCAATTTGCTGTGAGCATATTTCTTTTCTAGATGCAGTAATTCATACTTATGTTAATTAACGAAAAAGAAAAAAAATCAACAATATAAAATAGACTGGGCCTTTCTCACCTTCTGAGATGGCCCACACTCTGTCTGTGGAGTGTGTTTCTCTCTAAATAAATCCACTTCTTACCCATCACTTTGTCTCTCACTGAATTCTTTCTGCAATGAGACATCAAGAACCTGAGCTTCATTAAGTCCTGAGACCAGCTAGACCAACCCCTGCTCATTGTCAACACCGCTGGGGACATCTTCTGTGCCGTTTCTTTGCGACAACTTTTTGGGCACTAACAACTGGTTGGGAGACTACCTTGGAAGTGATAGCATCTAAAATCAAACTAAGGCCCCCCACCCAGGTGGCAGATAGTAACTTCAGGCAGAGTATGATCCCTGTTACCTCACCACCAACCAATCAGAAGAAAATCTGCACATAGTGGAAAAAAGACTCTGACCCCCCCTCCCCAAATGATTAACTGCGATTAACTTCCCCTTCTCCCTTTAAAAACTTTCATGGTCAAGCAGAATCTTGGGAGTGGTTCTTGGATATGAGTCTGCCTCCTCCCCAGGTTGCTGGCCTCCTGAATAAAGCAATCTTTCCTTTCCAACCAACCAACCAACCAATAAATAAATAAATAAATACATAAATACATAAAATAAACTGGTTTTGTGAAATAAAAGAAGCTGAACATGTCAAACATAAATGGAAACTGACCAGGAGAATTTTAATTTTGACAATAACCATGCAAATATTTGAAAGACAAGCTATAGTCAGAAAGAAAATCTGAAGAAAATTTGTATGAACATTTGTGCAATATGGAGAATTTTGACATTGAAATATTTTCCAATTAAAGTCAAATGTCTTCCTTGAGTCCAAATGCCATATTCATTCAGTCTTAGATATTGAATAGGCATGAAGAGTAGAAACATACCTAAGACATGATCACCTGTCATCTCTGCCTGTAAGGAGCTCAGAGTTCGACAAGAGAGAGAGATAAACAATTATGATGTAATACGTTCAGTATTTAGAAACAATTTTTGGAAGGTGGGAGTGGAAAGAGGAATTTATAGAAGGCTTTGCAGAGGAGATAATTGGTCTCCTTTGCAAAGAAGAGGCAGTTGGTCTCCAAAAGAGGACAGAAAGGACAGTAAGAAAGAACACACATACTTTGCTCTTTCTCTGGAGCACAAAGGAGAAAGAGCAAAGTACGTGTGGGGAATATAAACAAAAATCATAAGTAACCATATAGAGCATACTAAAAACATAATTTTTACACAACAGGAAAATAGAAAACTATCAGATTTTAAGCAGAGGAATAATAGATAGGTGTATTCAAAAACTAGGTTCAGGTGGAGGGTAGAGAAAATGGGAACAGAAAGACCATTTAGGTATCTTCTGTAATAATCTAGGAGACATCTGAATTGAGGGTGCCTTAACAGAGAAACATAAACAAATTCAAGAAATATTTAGAAGGGAAAGTCAGTAGGAGTTAGGTATGGACTTGGGGTGGGAAAGGCTAAAAAGAATTAAGAATGATTCCTAGATTGCTGGCTGGAACAATCAGAAGAACAATGGTACAATACACTGAGACAGGGAACAGACAGGTAGGAGGAGGCTTGCAGTGGGGCAGGAACAGTGGTAATGTGGGGTTTGAGATGTCTGTGGAAACCTAAGTGGTCATACCAGTAACTTCAATCTACAGGTCTAGAAGAGAGAGAGATGTCGTCTTGAATTACACATTTGGGAGTCTTAGGCAACTAACTCAGAAGACTTTCAACAGCATATAATTAATTTTGCAGAAGTACAAGCATCATGTCTAGAATAAATTATATTCACTTCCTTTACTGGCACCAGGATGGAGCCTATTCTAAAAACCCACTGCCACCAAGTGGGCTTCTTCATGTCATGAATTATATTTTCCTATTTATTTATGGCTAACATCTCTTCTTATCATTATATAATTGCTTCTTTATAGAAAGGAGAATACCTCTGTTACGATAGCATTCACCACATTATAAGTGCATTATACCATTTAGAATATATGAAGAAAAATAATTGAATATATAGTAACTCATCAACAATGTCTCATTTTTAAAAATGTTAAGGAGTGCTTTGCCCTCTATTTGGTTTTTCTTCTTTTTAAATCATAAAGTTGCATTCCTTGGAAGCTTCTTTGATGAGGCATGTTTTGCTGAATTTTTTTTAACCTAACAGATGTTTGGGTAGTTAAAATTCCTCATGAGTATGGTATCCCGTGGTTTTCACTATCTAAGTGTTACCCCAGGAATTTTCCTTTCTTGCTGTCTTCCAGTCCTGGTGGTCTATAGGAGATGCACATTATGAGAGTCCCATTTCACTCCATACTAAATTTCACACCCACACTCTTTTAAAGTTGTACATTCCCTCAGCATTATAAGTACCTATTGTGCACCACAGAGATATTTAACAGCCTCCATTCTGCATTCCTCTCCCCCACACAACTCAAATTGCCTTTGAGTATAAGGATAATCAGAAAAATAAGAGATGAGTAAAATAAACTATAAGACTTTAATGTTTCAAGTTAAATATTTCTGCCATTTGTAATTTCTGTGCTTATGTTTGTATCTCTGCACACTTAGCATGAAGTAGAGAGTAATGGCTGTTATACAGATGATTTAAGCAGAAAAACAATTCGGTTTCAATTATCTAGATCAGAATATGTGGGAGAAAGAAATGTTAGCTTGAGTTGACCGAATGTTGTTTCTTTTATTCACTCCAGTGTACAGTGGCAGATCTAGATTCAGAAAGTAACCCAATGTAATTCTCAGCTTGCATTCCAACTTTGCTCCCTGCATCTTCAATTTGAGTGCTCTTCTTTATGAGCTCAGAGAGAGTTAATACAACATATTTTCTGATTCTACAAGTCATTTTAGAACATCTTATAATATTTATTATTCCACCTGGGTGGTCTTCTTATTTGAGCTATTCAAATGTTGAATAATCTGACCTCAAACTAGCTATCAATTGCTAGCTTCTTATCAAAGAAGCTCCAGGTTTTGATAAGAAGTTCTGGAAATAAGTGCTTGGGCACAACTTGATACTATTAGAGTAACATGCACAAATCTGAAATAGTGATTTTTATACCAAGTTATATTGTTTATTAGTGTTTTCCATAATTCAGAGGAATCATTCATCTTCATTGTTTTATTTTCTTATAAAACAACATAACACTTTTTTGGAATCAATGACATAAAAAATCTTATTAAATTTCTTCATCCAGGTTACTTTTTATGTTTGCAAAATGTCTGTCATGCTTTTCATCTTTGGTATGTAGAATCAACATCTAAGCATTACTTGCTTTTAATCTTAAAAACATTACTACTCTTCAAGATTTTTGTTGCTTGACTGTTCTTATTTCTCATATTCTTATACAATATGTTAGTAGTTCACTATATATACTGTCTTACAATAATGTATGTAGTGTCTTTCTGACTTTCATATCAAATGCCACCTCAGAGTATCTCTCCTTGGCTTAATAAATAAAACTTTTTTACCATATATTTATGAAATTCAAATATATTTATCATTAGAAAAATGTCCCCTTCATTTCTGAGACTAAATGAAGAGTGACCAACTCATTCTCACAACTTTCAAAATTAATTTATTATTACCACCCCCATATGAATACTCAGCTGAAAAGCTAATAAGTTTGAGAATGCCAAGAAAAATAGTAAGTCTGTTGTAACAAATTCTGAAATATATAAATCTTTTCACTTTTCTCTCTTAATCACAGTGGTAGAAAGGCAACTTTCCATGTATCCCCTTTTCTATCTTACTGATAAAGAACAGAGTAGAAAATTAGTCCTTAAGGATAAAGAACAATAAAAGGGAATAGGAGTAGCATAGAAAATCTACTTAACTACTGATAAATTTTTTTCACACCCAAGTACTCTCTGATGGAGAAGTCAAATTGTGGCAGTGAGATACCAGACCGAGAGAGAAGAAAAGTACCAGATAAAAGTCAAACTGGTACTCCATACGAAGGCACTCTTTCGATTAGACATCAAGTAAAGATCTGGGAGCCGGGGTGAAAAAGAAGCCAAGATTATCTATCCTCTCCATTCCATCAAGAACTAACAAATCAACCAACTAACGACTGATGGCAAAAGAACACATCCTAATAAAACTAGAAAAATAATGCTATTTATTTTTTAAAAAGCTCACACTGTGAAATATTTGAAATATTCTACCATTATTCTTTTAAACCAGAATAAGCAAAGTGGAGTAGTAGGGAATTGAAAATGACCAAATTCTAGTGAGTGGGTCATAGACCTTAAAGTGGGGTTGGAAGTGGAGGGACTCGTGGGGAAGCAATGACATTCAAGTGGAAAGACTCCCAAATTTTCAAAATAAGAATGGGGGATTCTTTAAAAATCCAACTTCCCAGTTTCATTTACCAGGTTTTGAATTGGTCAGGTTATATGTTGTTTTATGCTAATTGAACATCTTCCACCATCCTGTCTAGAGTACTTGAGGAAATGATACATTTAGAAATTCTAATTCCTGGCTCACTGTAGCAGGCAGAAGCACCTACTGTCCAAGTGAGATGCTCCTAAGGAGTAGGACGGGAACCCTTAGTGGCAGCAGATGCACAGGCATATGGTCTATTTTAATCAAAGGTAACAAATTAGCTGCCCACAGGCCAGATGTGGGTTACTGACATGTTTGGTTTGAAAAACTAAATGTTTTTAAACTTTAAAAACTTGTTACAGCAAGAAATTAAGTATTTTCACATTAAAAAATCTAACTCTCCTATTTCTTTGAAAACATCCTAAGTCCTAATAGCATGACTTCTCTATAAGACAGTAGTCAGACCGAGGTGAGTAGTGGTTGCCCCTGTAGACAGCGCGTTCTGTTAATCTGCCAAGGTTTCCACCACTCTCAATCGCCTTACATCAGCCTGCTTCATTCATTATGAAGACATCAGTACCTGACTGATGTCTTCAGGTAACTTCGAGTTGTCCCTGGGACTTTAACACGTATTCCATTCATTCAGTGTCCCATTTTTCTATCACTTGTAATTTTGGTTATTCTTACTGGCTGAAGCAACTAAAATTCCAAACTTTACCTATGTTCTAATCTCTAAGCATCTGTTTCTTTCTGTTTTCTAGTCAATTAGATTATCATAGTTATTTCTTCTCAAAGTTAACAGGCTCAAAATCACCATAATTACTGACTAAACGCAACCTGGATTTGATTTTTCCATATTTTCCTTTCCTTTGTTATGGCACTATCATCCTCTCTATCCCCTGCACTGGAGAACAGTTCATTCTGCCTCCCCCATTTTAGCTTATTTAATCAAGTTTAACTCGTTCAGGAAATATTTATGGAGTGCCTACTGTTGCCAGGCACCATTCTAGGCAATAAGGAAACAGCAACGGTCAAGACACCTTCTAAAAATAAGCAAATACATATAAATAAAAAATGATCAGGTAATTAAAAATTTTCATTAAGATAAGATGATATTCTAGAAAAAAAAAACTGCATGGCTCTTTTAGATTGGGTGGTCAGGGAAATTCATTCTTAGCAGGAATCATTCAAGTAGAAGAGTATACATTATAAAAAGCTGCTCATGCAAAGACAGACGTGGAAAAACATTCCAATCCAAACGAACAGGGCCAAGTTCTAGGACTTTAGTGTGTTCAAACAACACAAAAAAAATCCAGTATGAGTGGAGGATAATGGTAAGTGGGAAAATGATTATGGGTGAGGTTAGAGTGTTAGGTAAGAGCCAAGTCACATAGGGCTTTGTTAATCATGTTAAGAAATTTAAATTTTATTCCAAGAGCAATGGAAATTCACTGAAAGGCTTTAAACAAGGAAGTGACATCATCTGATTTACATTTAAAAAGATCAGCATGAAAGCTAAGGAGATCAGGTTAACGCAGTGGTAGCAGTAAGGAAGGATAGGACTAATACGCTGGTAATGCAAATGGAGGGATGTGTTTAGATAGCATGGCTGAAATAAATCATTGGCAGAGTAGAAGAGGAAAAGAACACTGCCTAAATTTTCATTTTCTGCATTTGGACGATGAGAAGGCTTAGTGTTTAGACCACGTTAATTTTGAGAGGATATTAGACACACCTGCCCAATGATGTAAGTTGATCAGGTAAATATTCTGATTGGGTTCCAGGGAGCAATCAGAACTGGAAATAGATACTTGAGAATAATCAGTATATAAGTAGACTTTAAAGCCATAGGACAAGATAATGTCACTTAAGGTAAGATCTCATAGGGGTTGTGTGTTGATAAAGAAAAGGGCCAATGAAAAAGAAAAAAAAAAAAA
>RJWK010065754.1:0-11991 GCA_004363435.1 Platanista minor | reverse complement strand
TATCCTCATTGGCATTTGAAGTGTGCAGAGTTTGTCTCTATGTTAGTGGGCCCTGGCTGTCCTGTTTGTTGACTCATATTTTTTATTACTTCTTTGAGATTACTTTTAGCCCCTTTCTTCCTCTTGCCTTTCTGTTGTCTTCTGTGGACCAGGAAACTAAGCAAAATTTTTAGATTTGCAACTAGAAAAAGAATGAAGGTCACAGGTGCTGTCCTCTAAACAATGTGGCTTCAACTTTGATACTGGCTCTCAGCATTTGAGTAAGGCATCTCTCCCTGTTTTGAGATCTAATAGGTAATTATGGGTATAACCACCTGACCTTCAGTACAGATATGCAGCTTGGTAAATTGGTAATTTTCTGCAAATTTAACCAGGGAAAAATTCATGTCTTGAGGTAAGGTAAAAATTACTTTATTATTATATTTTTCTATCTAACATGTCTTCTCTTAATTTTTAATGCCTTCTATTTCTTTGTAGTTGAAAGAACAGATTTTGCAGGCTGAACAGAGTTACAGTTCTGTACTAGAGGGAATGAAGATGGAGATCTCCCAGCTAACTCGAGAGTTACATCAGCGAGATATCACTATTGCTTCCACCAAAAGTTCTTCCTCTGACATGGAGAAGCAACTCAAAGCAGAGATACAAAAGGCAGAAGAAAAAGCAGTAGAGCACAAGGTGAAACTAGAACAAGGATTCTCTTTATTTGAAGTTTTTTTGTTGTTGTTTTTTGTTTTTTAAGTTTATTTATTTATTTTTGGCTGCCTTGG
Organism: Platanista minor; assembly: GCA_004363435.1. Lineage (NCBI taxonomy): Eukaryota > Metazoa > Chordata > Mammalia > Artiodactyla > Platanistidae > Platanista > Platanista minor. Next base: position 11,224 of record RJWK010065754.1, on the reverse strand, counting down.
GTCTTTGTTGCTGTGTGCAGGCTTTCTCTGGTTGCGGCAAGCGGGGGCCACTCTTCATTGCAGTGCGCAGGCTTCTCATTGCCGTGGCTTCTCTTGTGTTGCGGAGCTCTAGACGTGCAAGCTTCAGTAGTTGTAGCACATGGGCTCAGTAGTTGTGGCTTGCAGGCTCTAGAGCTCAGGCTCAGTAGTTGTGGTGCCTGAGCTTAGTTGCTCTGCGGCATGTGGAATCTTCCCGGACCAGGGCTCGAACCCATGTCCCCTGCATTGGCAGGCGGAGTCCCAACCACTGTGCCACCAGGGAAGCCCCTGAAGTTTGTTTTTGAAGATTCAATTTATTAAAGGTATAATTTCCATAGTAGTTAATTCAGTACATTTTTATTAGCCCTCTTCTTCAGGCTAAGGGTAGGCTGGTTAACAAGCAGTCTAGTGGAGATTGGTGGGAGGTGAGAGTAGATGAGACAAGTGAAGGAGGCAGAGGGAAATGGATGCATTCTGGAGAAAATCGACTGGGCTTTCTATTTGATTGGACCAGGAGAATGAGTTAGACAGAGTTAGGAAAAGATGTCACTCAGGATTCTGGCTTGGGCAACTGAAAAGAAAGTGATGCTCTTTAGTGAAATACAGAAAAGATAGGGAGCAGGTTTGAGGAGGATAATGAGTTTGTATAAAGGGTACATAAAATAGGCAAGCTGGCAGATGGGACACTGAGATAAAGGCTGGACTTCCATATGGAAATATCTAGTAGTCAATTCCACAGAAGGCCTGGAGTTCAAGATTAAAATCAAGGTAAGACATTTAGCTGCAGAAATCTTTGCACGAAGTTGGCATTTGAAACCTTGAGAGACTTTGATATTATAGCGAGAAGGCATAGAGTATGAAGAGGAGAGACTTGCACCAAACTTAGGAATCTACTCATTTAGGGTAAAAAGGTGTTGGAATGGAGCTAAAAAGAAAAGTAGCAATAAGGAAGGAAATCAGCTAGTTTTCACAAAGGAAGCAGGAAGGCAGGGAAGGAAGGAATCTTTTCAAGTAGGAATGGCTAAGCAGAAAAGCAAAGGAGAATGAGGACTGAAAATAAGTTTTACTACCTTGTGAAAAGAGTGCAGTCCACATGATGAGGTGGAGGCCAGTAAGAGGAGTGCTGGGGTTACCAGTGCCTCATTCATCTTCTTAGAATGGTATTCTAATTGCATGCATACGAATTCATGTTGAAACACCTTTTCAACAACCTTTCAGAAAGTATTTGTATATATGAATGAAGAATGTGACCTCGCCTGATGAAAATTGCATGTGGAAAAATTTTATAAGATGCGTTTGATTTATTTGTTACATTTATTTGTTTTTTGCTTTTCCCTTCTCAGGAGATTTTGGCTCAGTTGGAGTCACTCAAGTTAGAAAATCATCGTCTTTCTGAAATGGTGATGAAATTGGAATTAGGTTTACATGAGGTACGTAAATAGAAACAAGTTTTTCTATATCCAAGCCTTTAAAGAAATCACTTTGTAAATACTGATATTGTAAAGAGAAAGTTAAGATCAAACTATGAAACGATCCTTCTGCAAAAACTTTCTCAAATGAAAAGAAGTCAAGACAGTGATGGGAGTGAGCAAAATATGACTTTCCACTCCAGCAATTGGAAGATTTAAAAAAATATTATGTATGTGATAAAATACATAATGTGTTCTTAATAGGGAGAATGTATGTAAAGGGCTTAGCATAGTGTCTGGCATTTAGTAAATACACACAATAAATGTTTGATGCTGTTATTATTATTACTGAAATTATTGTGTTCACAATATCTTTTCATTATAAAGTATATGATCTTTTAAATAGTTTGGTTTTAATTATATTTCTACAAGATATAGTTCATTTCATCAAATATTCTAGAATCTTTTATGTTCAAAGTATTTTAGTAGACAATGTAATGGGCACAAAGATGAATTCAGATTCTTGCCTTTACAAGATTGAGGGTAATCTAGTAGGGAGGATAAGAAATGTAAACAAACTGCTGTGAAACCAGAGAACATGATCAGCTAACAGTGGGTTATAAACTTGTGTGGATGCTCTTTGAACTATTTTGTTATAAAATCTTTATAATTTTCAAAATGACCCATCTGTTCTGACCCATCTTTTCTTGATGTAGGTCAAATGCCCAGAGACTGTAGAAATTCTTTTTTTCTGTATTTCCAGAGAGTGTGTGCCTCCAAAGATTCATGGTCACACAATGTCCCTATTTGCTCCTAAGTAGTTTTAGTTCCACACTCCTGGATTATGGAGGCTGGGGTGGGAGAACATGCGAAAAACTACATGAATACATTATTTCAGCTAAAAGAAAATACGGGGGACCATTTTTATAATATTTTGAGAGGGTGAGACTCTCTTAGCATCCCAAAACCGTAAAGAATTTTGCAACATAAGGAATTTTACAACATAAAAATGTAAAATTTCTGGATGACAAAAGATCCCATTAAAAAAGACTAATAGACTAGAGGAAAACAATCTATTAACAGATAAAAGGTTAATATAAAATATTAATATATAAGGATTTCCTGTAAAGATAATAAAAAGATTGGAATCCAGTAGAAAAATGGGTAAAGGACATAAATAGATAATTCATAGAAGTAATTGCAAAAGTCCAGTAATGAAGAAAAGCAGTTACACTACACCCCTCTAATAATCAAAACAAAAGAAATAAATATTCTTTTGTTTATTGGCTTGACAGTGATTTTTTAAATCCAATATAGCCAGTGTTGGCAGGGATATAGAGGAACAGGCTCTTCAGTGCTCTGTTAATGAGAAAGTAAATTGACATAGCTATGCTAGAGGGCAATTTAGCAATATCCATTAAACTGTATGTAAATACATGTAGCCTATAAAGTCCTGAGTCATGTGCTTTTCTGATTTTGATCATCATTGTTTTCCAGAAAGGTCATATCAGTTTGCATTCCCAAAGAACCCATCCTATAGGAGCAAAGGCATAAAAATGGTCATTTCAGTGTTGTTTGAAATATCCAGAATTTTGAAAAAAACTTAAATGTTAATCTATAGAGGGATGGTTAATCATGACTTTCTATACTAGGAAATATTATGCCATCATTTAAGGTGGTGGCAGATGAATGTGCACATCTAATCTTGTTCCCTCCCCAAATCCCTCTAAAACTATAATGAAAGGATTTTTTTTTTTTTTTTTTTTAAAGCACAAACCTACAAGGATGGAAAAAGTGGGAGAGGAGACAACAGCTAAACATTTTGTAAGGGGGAAGATGGAAGGAAGGAAGGAAGGGAGGGAGGAAGGGAGGGAAGGAGGGAGGGAGGGAGGAAAATGACTTTATATGCCCGGATTTAACCCAATACTAAGCTAGTGGTGGAGAAAACCAAGAACCAATGTGATTTGCACCACAGAATCTCCAGAAGGCTCAGGATTTGGCAAAAGCTGATTGACAGAATCTTATCTTATGCAGTGATTACCTATTCATATTTAAGAGTTGGGAACTCTCAGGGATGCGTAAGCCAGACTATGACCAGAGAATCTGTTCAGCTTAATTTCTCCTGAAACCTCTATCTAACAGTGGTGATAATGTCCTTTCTTTACACAGCAAGGTGTGTACTTGCTATGCACTTTTTATATTACCTTCCACATTCATTTATCTGTAATTGTTGATAATAAAATAATAAATTTGAGAAAAATTTAAAAGATGCCTGCCTGGCAAAAGCAAACATTATCTTCTTTTAAAAAGTGTATTTAATGACATCTGACATCAAACTCTGGCTGGTGAGAATCCTGTTAGCAGTTTATACTTCCTCCGGTTTTGAAGTTACACACAGTGTAAACATGGTGTACGTATTAAGAACAATTATTAGAAAGTGCCATTTTGCATTTTACCATGGAGGAAGGTGATACTACTTTTAAAAATGAATATTTTAGCCAAATAACTGTTTTAATAAAAGTATCTAATTATCTTAATAGTAAAAGCAGGGCTTCCCTGGTGGCGCAGTGGTTGAGAGTCTGCCTGCCGATGCAGGGGGCATGAGTTCGTGCCCCTGTCCAGGAAGATCCCACATGCCATGGAGCGGCTGGGCCCGTGAGCCATGGCCGCTGAACCTGCGCGTCCGGAGCCCTGTGCACCGCAAAGAGAGAGGCCACAACAGTGAGAGGCCCGCGTACCGCAAAAAAAAAAAAAAAAAAAAAAGTAAAAGCAATAGCTCTGATAAAGTATTTACCACAGTAAAAAAAAATTGACAGTAGTTTATAGTTTAACTCCTATGTCCCGCAAATTGTTTTTTGAGATTTTAGCATTTTGTAACTTACTGTCACTGCTAGAACAGATAGTTAAACGGTTGTATTTTAAGATTTATTTTTTTGTTAGGGAATTCTGTTTATCAAACCACTGTTTACCAGCTTATCTTCAGAAAGTTCTTTATAGAAAAGACCAAGCTAAACATCGAATTAAATTCCAAAGAAGATAACCATAATTTTTCAGAATGCTAATGAAAATATTTTGTCATTAGAAGAAAATGGTCCAGACCTCTGTTTTTTTAGGTACTATATTACCAGGAAATTGAAGAACAATAAATAATCACAGAATTCAGACCAGATCAGAGTAGTCATACCTACCTTATCCTTGAATACTGCCTTATCATGTCCAAATTTATTTCATATACCAGAATAGGTGCCAACATTATGTAAAAGTCTTTAAGACCAGAGAGTTGTTTATTTAAAAGTTGTCCCTGCCAGCCAGAATTCCTTTTCAGAACCTTATGTCCAAATTTCTTTCTTTGAAATAGGTCTCTTGATTTTCTTCCACAAGTATTCTGGGGCTATTCAACCTTCTCTTTCCTTTTTTTTTTTTTTTAAATCAGTAGCTTTTTTTTAAAGTTAAAGTGTAGTTGTATAATTGTATAGTATAGTTACAATATTATATTAAAGTGTACAACATGATCCAGTATTTTTATAGATTATAGCCCATTTAAAGTTATTGTAAAATAATGGCTTTATTCCCTGTGCTGTACAATATATCCTTGTGGCTTATTTATTTATACATATACATGCATTTGTACTTCTTAAACCCCTACCCCTATCTGGTCCCTCCCCCCTCCCCTCTCCCCATTGGTAAACCACTAGTTTGTTCTGTATCTGTGAGTCTGTTTCTGTTTTGTAATATTCATTTGTTTGTTTTATTTTTTAGATTTCCCATCTAAGTGATAACGTAACAGTATCTGGATTTCTCTGTCTGACCTATTTCACTGAGCTCAGCATTCTCTTTCTTGAGGAAGAATCCATGGCTGCTATTTTCTTTCTCATCTGTAGCTTTCTTGCATCCTAGTTCCAGCCTTCCTCCAGTTCCTTGGATATTCCTTGGCACATCAGGGAAGCCCATTGTGCTCCTGGTTTTCTGCCCCTATTTACTGTAAGAAACAGAACGTTGTTTCTCTTTTAGGGGACCAAAACCAAATCTTCACTTTTTCCTGAGTAAAGCCATAGATTAACTAGTCACAGCTGAAAGTAATTTTCCAACAGCAGTATCACAGATTACAAGTTATTTTTGTACAAATTAAGTGACTCTAGTATTCTTTTTTATTAGGCAAAAGAGGTTTCACTAGCAGACCTCCAGGAGAATTATATTGAGGCATTAAATAAATTAGTGTCTGAAAATCAACAACTGCAGAAAGATTTGGTGGATACCAAAGCTCAGCTGGAGATTTCTACTCAGATTTGCAAAAAAAACCATGACAGGATCTTTCAACCAACACACAGCAGAATACCTGAGTTCAAGAACACGGAGTTCAAGTAAAATTTCTTCATAGTTTATTTAAAATATATATCTTTATTATATAATTCTCATTTCTTTGAGAATAATTTCCAGTTTACAGAAATTAAACCTTCGTCAAAGGACTCTGTTTAATCCGGAAGTACACCGTGCACAAGTAAAGCAAGTTAGGTTAAGAGGTGCAGGGGTTCTAAGCACTTTCATCGAGGCTTCCGGATGTAGGTGTAAATGGCAGCCTGTTCCACTGAGCCTCCTCATGCTGCCTCCTACCTCTCCAGCCCCACTTACCCCATAAGAAGTACAAGTTGGCTTTTTGTAAAAAGCTTCTTTTGTATTTTTGGTCAACTAATGATAGACAGTTACCTAAGAAGTCAGCATTCAGTGAAAAACCACCTGGCTTCAGCTCATACGGTATGGCTTACACGTTGTCCGACCGGGAGCCTTTGCTGACACCCTCACCCCCACTCCCACCTCTTCCCCAGATGAAGATAAGGGCTTTCTCTCTGCACAGTGCTTCCCTCTATCCTAAGCACCAACCACAGGGGTCACCCTGGCAGCTTGCTTATCTTCCTTGCTGTATTGTAAGTGTGTGGGGGCCGGGGGCCTGGCGGTGGGGATTGGGGATTGGGGCTGGAGTGAGGGAAAGACCATCTGGTCTGAGCGGGCTGCTCATTTGGTAAATTACAGCCTTCTTAACCTGGTCCTGTGAGTTTAAGTGAACTTCAACAAGAAGTATGTTTTAAAAGAGGAAAGTTGCTACAATGTTTATCTGTTTTATTTTCTAATCTGCTATCCAGGCCAACCAGTGGCCAGCGCAAGCATGATGGGATGAAGGCTGAGCACTACAAAGCAGGTCTTCGTTCTACGCAAGGACAAGCGTTGGATAGCGTAGAGCCTGTGTCCAGGGGCCTCAGCGCCCCGAGTCATCAGATCAGCCCTTGCTGCTCCACCATCTCTCTGCCTTCTTCTAACGTTCTGTGCAAAACTCACTCTCTGCCTTCAGTGCTAGATACAAATGAAACCAATTTTTCTGACACTGTCTCTGAAAGTATAAATGACCAAGAAGACTTTATATATTCGGTATGGAGACTTGCTGGGCGTACTAGTTTGTTAAGTTTATTTAATTTGATTTTATGTTTTATTTTAAGGCAGAGCAGTATTCCCCCCCACCCCCCTTACTGGTTCTCTCTCTTAAGCAGCCTTTGTTATATCCTCAATTACTTCTGTCTTAAGGTTTTGCTTGTGAAGACACTGTTGGCCACGACTACTTTTCAAAGTGCGTCTTATGAAATATAACATAAGTTATATGTATTCATTTCTTTTTAGTCTGAATGGGAAATTCCATTCCTGCCTTTTTCAGAGAGGGTCAGCTTTGTGTTGGGATGATTGGTTCAAGGAGCATCTCTGCCTGCCAAGATAGTCCTGGGGCATAGACAGCGGGGAAGGAGAAAAGGAACGGTTGGAAAGGGAAGGAGGTGGGTAGGGGCGGGGGAAGGAGTCGCATCTGACGTGTCTAGAACATGGACTGGGTGCCACACAGTGGTGGCCCTGGTGACAGAGGCTGCCTTTCCACGTGGACTGGCCCCTTGTTCTTGCAGCTGCTGTGAGGACTCCACTCCACCATCATTTTTTTACCTTCTGTGCTGAAGCACTCGCCTCTGGCCATTCATTCCCATCAACCTCCTGTGGTCCTGTACCTGTGAAAGTTCAGTATTTTTGACTTTTTAATGTGCCAGCACGTCCATGGGAAGGTTTTCTTTTAGTTGTCAAAATATATGTAATGTATGTAATTCTGAAATCCAAAAAAGTCCTGACAACTAACTTTCTTCCTAAGTTTGTCAGCAAAACTTATTTGACACTGAAACCTGACCTGGCCTGAACTGAACTGATGTGATAGTATGTATACACTTTATTGATCCCACTTAGCATTTTACTTTAGAAATATCAATGTGTTTGATTATGGGAGTTACCTCCGACCCCTCGTGAGTCTGTATTTGCGAATTTGTCTACTCACTAAACTGTTTGTAACCCCTGAGCAGTACTCATGAGCACTTCCACACTCCTTCGTGAACGTGTGCAGAGGTGCACAAAATTTGAGTCACTGGACTTGCATGTTTCCAGCTGAGGTCAGTCAAGGTGGCACTTCGCCCTCTTGTTTCAGCTCTTGTGCTGAGTTGAGATACCCAGAGGATGGAGCCCCTGGGGGACAGCACAGTACAGTGCAAGAAGCTCGGATGCTGGCGTTGAACAGGGTTTGAACCCCAACTCTGGCACCCTTTAGTTGGGGTGGCCTCGGGCAGGTCACTAAACACTCTCAACCATGTTTTCTCTTTTGTAAATAAAGAAAATAGAATCTACTGGATGAGTTGTGTTTAGGAGTTAGGATTATAGTCTATGTGAAGTGTGTGTGTGTGTGTGTGTGTGTGTGTGTTTCCCATAAGAGCAGTGTTTCAATATTCATTAATTCCGTGTTTGAGATGACTTTCATAGAAAATAACTACTGCAAATGAGGATTGACTGAATTTGGTACATGTGACCTTTCTAAAATCTAAATTCTGAAGCCAGTGGTTTCAGATAAAGCATTGTGGACTCAAAATCTGGAAGAAGGAAAGTATTGATTTTAAGCCCCAGAGGAAAGCATTGTTTAAAAAAATCACCTTTTGGGTCTTCCCTGGTGGCGCAGTGGTTGGGAGTCCGCCTGCCGATGCAGGGGACGCGGGTTCGTGCCCCGGTCCGGGAAGATCCCACGTGCCGCGGAGCGGCTGGGCCTGTGAGCCATGGCCGCTGAGCCTGCGCGTCCGGAGCCTGTGCTCCGTCCGCAACGGGAGAGGCCACAGCAGGGAGAGGCCCGCGAACCACAAAAAAAAAAAAAAAAAAAATCACCTTTTAATGTTGTGCCTTAGAAATATACTATTCAACTTATATATGTCAAAATGTGTTTCTCTTCTAGTGTCCCTTGCCTCTGTCTCCTCTTGGTTCAATAGCCACAAGATTTTTGGAAGAAGAGGAACTGAGGTCTCATCACATTCTAGAGCGCCTGGATGCCCATATTGAAGAACTAAAAAGAGAGAGTGAAAAGACAGTGAAACAATTCACAGCCCTAAAGTAGCCTCTTAAAAAATCACAAACTTGGAAATAAAAATAAACACCGAAGAGTTACTGTCATCATGAAGTAGCGGCTCTTTGAAAGGCTGAACATATAGAAACCCTAAAAATGAGATGTACTAATACAGCTGCCATGAGGAGTCTGAGAAACTGATATTAGCTCTGAGGTGTTTTCACTGCACTGGTTTGTTTGAAAGACTATTAGCAGCAATAACTTATAAATAAACCACTTTGCTAGACTTTTTCTCATGTTAATATTTATTATCGTAAAGTGATACTTTCTCATGCTGACTTAAATGTGGATAGCCGTAGACTAATTAAAGATTTTATGATTCGTGTTGAAAATAAAGTAACTATAGGAACTTGCTTTGAGAGCAGTAGCATTGTATGTAGTGGCAGCATGGATTTCAGACTCCGAGTGATCCAGGTTGGTGTACTGGTTTTGCTTCTCATTAGCCAGCTGGGCTGGTAACGTGTGAGGATGGGCCGAAGTGTGTAAAGGGGCTGAAGGACTTTGACAGGAAGCCTTCTCTTGCTCAAAACACAGGGGGAGGAGAGAGGTGAGGGTGGAGCCTGAGGCTGGCTCAGTGCGGGTGCCTGGGGGCACACGGTGGAAATCTTGGTATCTGCGTTTCTGAGGAGAGGTTTAAAGGGGAGACGGAGCTCTCAAGGTGCAGGAGCATTTGAAGCCATGGAGAGCTGAGGAGGAAGAGGGCAGGAGAAGAGCAGAACTTAGAGCTTGGCTGCCGGGAACGACAGCAGCACAAGAGCATCATGCGGTTAGATCCAGCAGAGGAGCTGGGATGTGCAGCAGCTAGAGACCAGAAGGTGAGGTGTCGGACTCTTGCCGCCCAAGGATGGGGCTTCTGTGATCCGACCCTCTTGGTGGATCTTTCCCATAAGCATGGAAACATCCTGTTATTTCTCCTTTCTTTAAAGCAAAACAAAACCTCGGTTCCACACCCTCCCTATCTACTGCTCCATACGTTTGCTCCCCTTCACGCAGACGTCTCTGGTGAGAATTGTCTGCAGTGACTGTTCCCATTGTCTTTTTAACCCTCTCCATCCCCACTTCCCTCCCTGCCGTGAAACTGCTCTCCTGCTCTAGAGGTTGCCAGTGACCTCGGTTAGTTTCACACACTTGGCGTCTCCCTCTTCCTCTCCAGGCTTCTCTGACCTGACACTCCTGCCCACTGGCCACTCCATCTCATTCTACTCTTGTGGCTTTTCCTCCTCTAAAGGCCCCCCTAGGACTTCGATGTGGGTTTTCTCACTCAACATGCGCTTCCCTAGACTGTTCCATTCACCTTCAAGCTTTTAGTACCATCTGTAGGCCAGTGACCCCTGCATTCAGAACTGATCTTGACCTCTCCCCAGAGCTGCTGCCTTATGTATTGAACTGCTTATGGAATATCTTCACTTGAATGTCTGATAAGCCTCTTAGGTTGAACATTTCCAAGAGAGAACTCTGGATTCTCCCTCTTGCTTAGATTCCGTGTCAGGACAGCATCATGTGTGCCAATTGCTAGGAGTTATACTTCCTTCCTTCCTACCCACACATCTGTATCCAAGCCATCGGGAGGTCCTTTCCATGCTTCCGCCTATCTCAGGTCCAGCCATTTCTCCTCTTCTCACGGCTGCCAGCCAGTCACTCACCTAGGTTCTGGCAGTAGCCTCCTAATTGGCATGACACTCCTACTCCTGACCTCACTAATTCATTCTGCACAGCACCTCCGGAGATACCCTTTAGAAATGTAAATTAACCACCGTCAAGCCCTCAAAGGCTGCTCACTGCTCTCTGTTTAAATCTGAATTGCTTGTCGTCGCCTACAAGGCCCTCAGTACCCCGTGCCCGCCGGGGCATCGTCGTCCTTCCCTCGTGCTCCAGCCACGCTGGCCTCCACTCTGCCTCTCCAGTGCTGCCAGCTGTCCCCTGTGAGGGCTGCTGCGCTTGCCGTTTACCTGGAGTCCCTTTCACTCGCCTGCCATAGGCGCTTTCTCCAAAGCCTCCCTGACTGCTGTCTCCAAAACCCGCTTCTCCCAGCTTTTCTCGCTCCCTGCCGAGTTATTTCCTTCATAGCACTCGCCACTCTGCAGTCATTTTGTTACTTGATTTACGTTTTTATTGTCTATTCTGCCTTTAGAATTAAGCTCCTTGAGGGGAAGGACTTGGCAGTCTGGTGGGGCCCTCATCTCTCCACACAAGCCCAGCCCTTGGAGGTGCTCAGTTCAAAGAGCAGTGAATCAATGTCCTTCCTCAGAGGCAGCACATTTTCCCTGTGTGCCTTTGTGCACGCGTCCCTTCAGCCAGCCCGTCTTCCCACACGCTCCCCGCCTCCCCCGCCTCCCTC
>RJWK010065753.1:0-11992 GCA_004363435.1 Platanista minor | reverse complement strand
AAATGACAGTACCAAAATAGCATACTTTGATGGCAAGTGATTAGAAGTGATATGTTAGTTCAAGTGGTAAGTATCAACCTGTGAAACATGGACTAAATATTCCATGAAGTAAAAATAAACACAAATAACAACTGAAAAGAAGTAAGAGGGAAAAACCAAAAATCGTTGCTCTAAAGAAATGATTTCCAGTCTGGATCTGACGTGACAGAGAGAACAATTTCACCTTCAGTGGTTACATGACGTCATTCCTTGCTCAAATACTCCACTAGTGAAAGAATCTCATTCAGCATCAAAACCAAAGCCCTACAGTGTTCGCAGGCACCGCCTCCTGCACCTCTGACTTAATCTGCTACCTCTTCCCACTTGCTCATTCCAATCCAGCCCATGACCTCACTGCAGTTCCACCAAACCCAGCACTCCTTCACAAGGAGTCCTTTGAACTATAACTTCCTGGCTGGAATGCTCTCCTCCCAGAGAAGCAGGGCTGACTAACTCATTGTCATTGGGGATGGACTGAAATATCACCTCCTGGGGAGAAATTTCCTTTGCACTCGTTTTAAAAGAGCAATCCACCTGACCTCACCCACCACCATCTCACCATTACTCTTACATACTTTCTTTTCCTATGCTGCATTTATCCACATCTGCTTGTTGAATAAAAGTCACCCATTCAATATTTATGGAGTAAATCACTAACTCAGTGAATGAATATATATCGCTCTCTTTGAAACAAGTTTGTCACTCTAAGATGTGTAGAAATGTCACCATCAAAAAACAGATTTAGAGCAAGATGTAATATATGACCATGGTTGCTGTGAAAATTAAAGATTTAAATCAGACTCTACACCAGAATGTGCTAAACTCAAATACTCAAATACATGCAACCGTTCCTTTATGCACAAATTGTCAGGAAGGGGTAATAGGCTTAGGCTATCAAAAGTCAAAAGGCATTCTTACTCATAGTTGACCAAGAAAATACTTCAGATCTGAAGGAAGGAGCAAGCAGTAACTTACGGTTCTTGGTAGGTGTCCTTCCAACTGGTGCCATGTGTCTTATAGAGTCATGCAGAACCTCTCCCAAGTCTCCTTGCCTTTTTGCTTTCCAATCAGCTTCATTAGGTGTCTCAGTTTAATTACTCTAAATTTACCTATTTTCCAGTACATGTTGTTTCCTGGCTTACCTCTCAAGTCCGTATACTAGCAAGTCTGTTTTGGATTCTCACATTATTCAATCTGGGAAAATCACAAGAAAAACAATCTTTTATCCTGGTAATGTTCATTTCTCCCACCTAAATTATTCCTTCTCTGTCATCAGTTTTAACTGGGCTTTATTAACTCTTATCTACTGGAAGTATTATTAACAATGATAAGAATGCTTAACTTTTTGATACCCATCCATGAAATACTTCCATAGCAACAAAGCCTCAAAATCTCTCCCTTGTCAGAATGGACATGAGAATTGGGTTTCAAAATCTGAAATTTTACCCATAGACCCATGCCCTCTGTGTAATCTTTCTGATCTATGATAAGGTTTGCCTATCGTAGTCAACAAAGTGCTCGGTTACAATCAAATGTATTAACTAGATTTCGACTCTTGGTTTCTATATGACAAAAATAATACATACTTTATTAGGGAAAAAAAGATGCTTCTAAAAAGTTCTCTTAATTGACAGTCTTCTGCATCCTGAATGTTATCACATGAAAACAGCACGTATTTCTGCCATTGTTATACATCTATAATCAACGTCAAAATGTGCTTTAGTTTCTTGTCTGCAACAAATTACCACAGACTGGGTGGCTTAAAAACAACAGAAACACATTATCTCACATTCCTGAATGAAGAAGTCTGAAATCAGTATCAATGGGCCAAAATCAAGGTGTTGGCAGGACCGTTCTCAATCTGGAGCATCTAGGGGAGAAACTGTTCTTGCCTCTGCCAACTTCTGCTGGCAATCCTTGCCTTGTGGCTGCATCACTCCAACCTCTGCTCCCATCTTCACATCATCTTCTCCTCTTTGGTTTGTGTGTATACCATATCTATACCCTAGAACACTACCTCTTTTACATAATACTAATGGATTGAGCATAGTATCTGCTTTTCATAGAGTAGGATCTTTCTCTGCTTACAGAGTAGGGTAAACTATACAACTTTTGTTTCTCTACTATTTTTTCTTCTATCAGTAACCTCTAAACCAATCTCTGGAGTTGAAACATTTATTTATCTACACAGAACATCCAGTTTAGAGTTTTGGCAATCCAAAGATGCTTGGGTGCAGCCTAAACAGTTGACACTAGACTGCTGTCCATACTCTCCCTTTTGAAGGAAGTGACCTGTTACCTGCAATGCCTTCTTTTACTAAACATGGTGTCAGGAGAGCTATACCTGTAGAATATAACTTTTGTATCTCTTTTGCTTAACCAAGATTTATATTTCATAAACAAAGTATGGTCCAATGACACAGTAACTCCACGCTGTCTTACAGTCTCCATCTTGTGGTTTACTGAATTATTACCTTCCATCTATCAAAGGGTTTGTCATACCTTTTAAAGATGTATTTATACTAGCTTACTTCAATTCCAAACCTGTGACCTTGATATTTTTAAGTAAATAATAGAATTAGATAGAGTTAGATTGACAAATTCTACAACACTTCTTCTATAGTAGGCTTCCTGATGTATGACTTTAGGAAGGCCTGACAAACATAAAGGACTTCAAAGATATTTTTCATATTCTATTTCTTCAGCTGAGTGATGAACAACTTAGTGTTTATTTTATTTGTGTTCTCTCCCTGTACATAGGCACTGTATACCTTATTTCACATGTATAATACCTGTCATAATTTAGTAAAATAAAGTTAATACACAGCTTAAAAAGGTGCATTAACTATTATTATTCACATGTATAATACCTGTCATAATTTAGTAAAATAAAGTTAATACACAGTTTAAACAGGTGCATTAACTATTATTATTCACATGTATAATACCTGTCATAATTTAGTAAAATAAAGTTAATACACAGTTTAAAAAGGTGCATTAACTAGGCATATAGCCAAGGGAAAAAGCCCAACAGTCTTGATAGGCCCAACAGTGTCACCTTTATTAGACATTCCTGAGGATACAGGACTCTGTGGGGATTCTCAACACTGTCAGCTCTGACAGCCTGGACACTTAATAACAGTAGTTTCTGTCAGAGTTTTCTCCATGGCTTTTTCATCAATTTCCTATGCTGATTCTTTGTTTAAACTGTTTCTTTTATGCCTATTCTCTCATTTCTTTTTAAAAAAATTCATGAAAATCAAGCTAGAGGAAAAGAGTAAACAACCATTATTAGAAGTGTGTGAAAAACTTCTATGGACGTCTCAGGTAAGGCAGAAGAAAAGCTTTTTTCTTCTATTTAATAATGTCTCAATAATACACATTTCTATTCATTTTAGTGGTAAGATATTTATAGGTAGAAAAAATATTGCTAAGTTCTAAATATTCATTTTTCGATTTGTTAATCTTTTTAAACAAATATATTGAAAAACTTCGGAAAGTTTATAAACATTATGAAAGGTTGAATTTAGTTTAAAAACTATCAAAGATTTTAAATGATATCTTCTTCATAGTGTATAGTGATGTTTATTCAGAATTTTATTCTTGATAACATTTTGAGGTTAAAAGCACACAGGGTGAATACTATTCAAGAAATAATGCCTCTGTTTGCAAAGACAGGTAAACTCTTTTGAGAAGGATGTATCAATGGCAGAAAGAGGGTGGAGAAAATTTTTCACAAAGGTTCCCTTCTGAGGGAGAGAAAGAACTCAGATATGACATAGTATTTTAAATAATTTAAAATTAATTTGATATTAAAGCCAATTAAAGAAACCCTTGCTTCTCTTTTGGCTTTTTGCTATATCTTCTAATCTTAATCTTTATAGGTTTTTATTTACTTTTTCATCTGCCCTAAAATAAATGGTATAAGAATAGAGTAACTTTTATGTTTGTTGGAGGCTGTATCAGATTGAGATTTAGCAAAGTTATGACAAATTCTAATTAAAAGATTATGTTTGGGTGATCAATTACGTAATTGAGAGATTATGGGATATGGACCAGCCTTTCTGGGTTAGATCCTACTACCTCTTACCTGTCATCTTATTAAGGGTGAGGAAATAGAAAATGTGCAGATTGTCTGTCCCTCATTTTTTTCATCTGTTAAATAATGATAATAATAATAATCTGTAACTGGAACAGTTATTGTCAGAAGTCAGTGATATAATATATTTCTTTATTACCTTTATAGAAATTCCTCATGAATATGTTATAAAAATTGTTAAGGATTAGAATTTACATGGGATTGAATAGTAATTTCCTGATATGCTGATCATTAATTTTTATTAGTGGAACACAATATAATCAGTAATTTTTATTATTGCAACACATGCATTCTTGAGAGTTCATATCACCTACAAAGAAGAAAAAATTTGGTCTCCAGGTGTAAAAAATCTTATCCTCTTTATGTAGGAAGCACAAATATACATAAACAGATGTACACTATGCTCTTGGCATTAAAATTTGATGAGAGTATATTAATAAAATATTCTTTGAGTCATCTTGTGGGAAGAGTGATAATGAAAAAAAGTTGAGAAACACTAGCATAACACAAGGCAAAGTAAAGAAATAGTAAGCTTTTAGAACTGGACCTATGAAAGGCAAAATTTATAATGTTATTAATTATTCAACACAAACACTAGTGAATAAAATGAGTCTCCAGAGTTCTGCACACGTTGCAAACAGAAGTGGACTGACTTCTGTTTGTGGACCATTTCTTGAAGTGGTCCAAGCAAAGGACCAATATACTTGCTTCGAGTCCTTCCCTGTACTGCAACCTACTGTATGTGCATGTGTCACCTGGCAGTTTTGGTTTCATTCCATGAATATTAGGGCACAAAAACTTGGTGTCATTTAAGAAATGGTTGATTCTATAGCTACTGCTCTTCCTGTGAATAATAAAACCCTTTTACCTTTGACACAGATGTCTCATGTCTTCTGCTAGCGTCCATGATTCTAGGACTGACAAACTCATTAGCTTATATGTATAGTAAAATCTCAGACCTTTTAATTCTTATCAACTGTAAGACTTTAATTGTAGAAACGTGCTTTCAAATTGCTTCTAGTGTGAAAAATTGAGTAGATTTTCTTTCTTACATGTAAGCAATTTACTTTGCCAATATAGATCTTAGCATGATGTTGTTTTCCACTGTTTTAGGTACAAGGGGAATTGATAGTTTGAACATTGCCTATTTGTATCACAGACGAGTATTTCCAATATTTTAATTTCCTCATATTTAAAAGAATTTTTTTGAACCAGTCTATTAGTTCTATGTGGGTTATTTTTGCCATTAACATTGCTTAAAATTATTGTAAAGAATTGTTTTATTGTTTATTGTTTTACTATACATTATCCAGATATAACATCATGCTTTTAAATGTATCAATGGTTTTTCCAACTCATTGTGTATTTTGTCACATAAATGATTATTCTAGCAAGTTGAAATAATGATTTGAATAGTCTAATAATAATTTCTCTTCTATATGATTCAAATTGTTCACCAGGATTGGAAATATTTTTCCCTCTCTTCCACCCTAGGGAGAATTATACTTCAAGTTTACTGTCCCATCAGCTTTCTCTAGCTGCCTAATTGATAATCACCAAACTTAGATTTCTTCTGTCAAGAAAAATTTTGGTTGATTGCTATAGGATTTTCTGCTGCAATGATCCCACTTGTCTACACTTGTGTCATATTCTGTAATAGTTATTCCCATGACAGGGTTCATAGGGGCTTTTCTATTAAGTTGAATTCAGAAGTCAAGTTTCCCCTAAGGATTACCGAATGTCAAGCTGACAAAATACCAGCAAAAAAATCTTTTTTTTGTCATAGTCTTCTTTTCACTCTGCTTCTGTTTGCCTTTTTTTTTTTAAAACACAGCAGAAAAAAAAAATGTGATTTGAAATTGATATACAACTTCTAGCTGCACAAGTTAGTTTTGTTTGTTTGTTTAACTAATGGAATGGGACTTGTTAGATTAAATAGGAGAATCCCAAATAGACAATGTATAGAAGAGGTAATAATTGGTGAATATCACATTTCCATTTGTTACCATTTTTTCCATTTTGTTATTCTGGTATAAAACCTAACATTAAAATCCATCCTTTCAAATAAGCATATAGTTACCACTGAAAATTAATCATTGTACTTATTGATATCTGTCTATAGAACATTGTGAGGGCGTGATTTTCAATGCAAGAAAGACTTGCATTCAACTAAGCTCATATATGGTATGAATCCTGCGTTTTCTCGGAAGAATGCCATTGATCTTTCATCACGGTCAGGACTGCATTTTTCCACTTCAATTTCTTGGTATGATCTCACCTTGTATTTCTTTTTGCCTGCTTTACCATGGGATTTTACGCTCCTGCCAAATCCCTTACCTGTTCCACTTTTCGCTCACAACTTCTGCTTGGGGGGGTATGGGGTAGGGTAGATGGAGCATTTTATAGTGTAACTCTTACTTGTCTAGAAACAATGGGTACGTGTAAAGTGCGGGGGGATGCTTTAAGCAAAAGCTCCTTGTGTGCTTAACTGTGGGAATTTCTTAATAAAAACACCACAGGGAATATCTTCAAGTGGATACCTGGAAAATGTTGTTTATGGAGAGTGGTGCATAACTCCTCCCATTTTTCTCAAAAAAAAAAAAAATGGTGAAAGAAGTGAGATCCAGAGTAGAAAGTGAGCCCTTTATTTTCTGTGACTCAGTAGTAGGAGGGATCAACGCATATTTTTGTATCTCTCTTTCTACAATGGAAGCCTGGGCTCACTGTTTGAAAAATAATAATAGCATTGCAGTTTGTACCTAATCCTATAGTGACTGATTCAGGAATTTTGCAGAGAAGATTAGAGTGGGTGAAAGAATGAGGGATTTTCACTGAAAATTGATCACAAATGTTTTAGAGAAGAAGAAAGGCAGGCAGACTTTTCAGATTCAAGATTAGTGATTTTCAGACATTTTTTAACTTGTATTAACAGTAAGAAAAAGATTTTACACCATGGCCTAGAATACAGACATACACGTAAAAATATCAAAGGAAACAAGTTAAAAACGAAAACTAAATCTGTGTCCCATTCTTGAAAGTTCTTTTCTATTCACTTCAAAACTATATAGTGACCAACTAAAATGGTCTCACATACTGTGGATGGTAAATATATAATTTGAAAAACCTGCTTTAGTGAGGAGTGGTAGTGGAGATAAGATGCCAGAAGAGAGTGCTATTTCAAAGATATTGTAGGAATTACTTTTTATATTTTTAATGTGTAATAATGTTTATAAATTTTTAATTTTCTTATTCATACACAAATTAGAATATTCTAAAAACTATTATTCTTTAAAATATATTAAAATATATTGTAATATATATTTTAATATATCAAAATCAATCTATTTGCTTTTTACATGTTATAGGTCATTTTGAATTTCTTACAGCTAAGTTGCAATAATCATGTTTTATTTTATTAATTTAAATTGTTACATCAGTATAAAATCATTATTTTATAAAAAGAATATTTTAGTTCATATCAAGGGATAATTTATATATTTTTAACAAACTTATATTTTAGAAAATTTTCCTCATGATTGAGATACAATTAGAAATAAAAACCCAACATCTTTACTTATGAAGAATTACCTTTGAACAATGAATGATTAACTTTAGTTACTTCTGCCTTTATTTGATTTTTCTGTGTTGTTCTCCAAGAATACCAATTTAGATTTAATGTACATTGTCACTTTAAAGCAAACAAAAAAATCTCCTACCTATTCCCAGGATTTTATCCCCAGATGGAACTTCTACTTTTTGATAAATATTTTCAAAAAGTATAAATCTGAATGAAACACTAAACATTTTCTAATCCCTCTCACAAAACCACGTCATAGGATAATGCATGCCTTGATTCAACATTATCCTTGGGAGAACATCATAAAAAGAAATCACTAAAAGTTTATGGAGGGCAAGAAGAGAAATGGGAAATAAGAGAGAAGTAAATAGTCAAGTTAAATAAATTTAGAGATAAAAGCTAAATTTTTCACTTATACTTAATAGACTTTGTCAGAGGAAGGCCCACTTCTGTTTACTGATAATGTCTAGCATAACGCCTTGAATAAATAGCTACTTAATAAATACAATTAAATTGTGAGATAAATAATGCCTAATTATTATTTTCAAAATCTCATCTTACCCATGTATGACATTCCTATCTGGAATAAGCAATTAATTTGGGAAAACAATTTATGTCCTGAGCTATTGCGGTACTAGAAAGACTGACAGGTAGTGAAGAGAAGATCAGGAAAGGGTGGAAAGGATGGAAAGGAAAGAAAAACTAAAAACCAAACAGTTTTACAACACACAGCATGAATGAAAAAATTTTTTTTCAGAATTTGCATTTCCTTCTATTACGGTCTACTTTTGCATCTTTCTACTGTTTTATCATCTTAGAAGTTATGCTCTTTTAGGAGCATTTTGAACGTGTTGTTCAGAATGTTTTCCTCCCGACTGCCCATTAGATGGTACCACTACATCAGATTTAATACCAGCTAACAGTAGCTGTGAGCCTTGTCCCTCAGTTTTCTCATTTGCACACAGGATTTTTGTGAGATATAAATTAGCACATGTAGGTGACTTAGTGCACTGTGCAGATTGTCATAAAGTAAGCACCCTGTAAATGCCAGCCGCTTTTATAAAACTTATAATTAAGGTAGTTTTTTAAAGATCATAGGATAAATCCTGGGGCTCTAGTCTTAGCAGTTCACTCCCTAGTCCTGTGACTTTCACCAAGGTATTTAAAGTTCTTGTTTCTTGGTTTCATTAGCAGTAAAATAGGGCTAATAGAACATGCCCTGCCCACCTCACACTCATCTGATGAAAATTCAAGTAAACGTTTTGTGATACTGTTAATTTTACCGTATCAGAGAACGTAGAAAAACACAAAACTGCTTTCTGAAGTCTCATGGAGCAAAGATAAAATGCAATTCTTTAAAGACATGATTGGGAGCACACACCAGAAGGCAAAGTAGTTAACTTCGTTTATTAACAGATTCTGTTCAATCGCATCTTCTTTGATGATTGATCTCAGTTTTCCCATCATTTCCTTGCCTTCTTCTGTATCATAATTCATTGACTGAGTGGAATTACATCTCTCTGCCTCATGGAATTTTGGATAGAAATTTTATTCAGTGTTAGTAATGCTTTCATTCCTGTATGTAATCCATATTTCAAAGAAAGGTAATTGACAGATTCTTTGTTATACTCAACAATATCATATTTCAGTGTAAAGGAATTGAAGTCCCATGTCATGTATGAGCTTTCTTGTAATTTTTCATATTCTTTTTATTTTAAGGTGGAAACAGTATTCTATTCAAAGATGAAAATCACTACCTATTAACTCTATGTTGGATACGTGTTCTTATTTACATATTTTAATATTTTATGAATAAAGAACATCAGTAAGTTTATGAAATCTTCATTTTCTTAGGCTGATTTTGTTAAACATATACAATTACCTACGGCAATATTCTTGAGATATTAGCAAACTTGTGGAAATTTCAATTAAGTTTTTACTGAATATCAATAGAACTTTCAATGGAAAGAGAAAATAAGATTTTATTATCACCAAAGCTATTGTTTAATTATATTTATCCATTTAAAAATATTACTTTTTATAGAAGTTTTAGGTTCACAGCAAATTTTAGAGGAAGGTACAGGTATTCCCCACATACACCCTGTCCCAGCACATGCATAGCTTCTCCCATTATCAATGACCAGAATGGCATATTTATTGCAATTGATGAACCTACACTGACACATCATAACTACTCAAAGTTCACAGTTTACCTTAGGGTTCACTCTTGGGGTTGTATATTACTTATCAATTTTTTGAAGCCACAATACTTTGAAAATTCAATTGAGCTTCTGTTGCTGTATTTTATATACTTCATTGTTCCAAGTCTGACTTTTACGATTTGGGGATGAAGAAGCAGGCAATGCTCACAGCAGTCCTCAATAATATTAAATTCCGTTGTTCGTCACACAGACACATTGTAATTAATTTTAATTTCCATTGTAAGTTTTACTTGGTTTTAGGTTCAGCTGACAACTTGAAGCCTGCCAGAGAGACTGTATACAGTTGCAAGCCCTGAAACTGACTGAGTATAAATTCTTAAAAGCTAAGAATAAAAGGTATACTGTTGCCTCATCTCTCACCATTTCCGATTGCAAAAGTCACCTACAACATAATTGACTATGTTTACTGTGTTTAATGCCTCAAACTATAATCTTAGGAAGTCTCAGTGCTGTAGATGTAAGTGAGATTCCTTTTAAAAATATATTTAATATACTTATAAAGTTTAATACTGAATACATTTTTTGTTATTTTGAGTTAGTTTGTTAATTGTCAGTGGCAATGGTAGAAAAGATAAAATTAGTAAAATTATCTTAGTAGGGCAGGCAAGTGAGTGCTTATAATTTGAGTAGTAGGTATTTGGACAGGAGTGATACCAAAGTTTTCCAAAGATAAGAACCACCTTCACATGTAAAGGTATGCTATTTCATTTAATAATAATTAATTATCTCATTAATAATAACAATAAGCTCATTATATGTTAATAAAAATTAATATATTTATGAAAATTAGCTATAGTTTCCCAAATATTTTCAGTGAGCAGTGGGATATCATTGTTCCTTTTTACAAATATATTTAATGTCTGACTTCTTAGGAGACAGCTGCATTCCTTACCTCTCGTTCTGCATTCAAACTATTATGATATTAGACATCATATACCATTTTTCTCAGGATACATTTCTGGAATATAGTGGACGTTATGATAATATTGTTTTAACTTGAAAATGTTCCATAATGTATAAAATAAATTCAAACTGTATTTTGAAATTTTGAAAAGTTATATAGTTTCTAGAAAGTCTACGTACATTCATGAGAGAAACTGAGTGAAAAAGGCATACATGCGTATCTTGCTATTACAATAGTTTTGATCTTGATGACCCCATGAAAGGATCTCAAGGATAGCTAAAAGACCACACAAACAAGACTTTTATAACCAAAGTATAGTTATAATCATGTCTTAGAGTATATTTTCCAAATCACAAGTTTAAATGTTTTATCAATCACACAAATTGATCAAATTACGTTTTAAAACTTTTGGAAACTCAAAATAAATGCTAATATTGAATTATGTGAGGAATCAAATTGAGTAGAACACAAAAAAGAATTCGTATGATTATGATGAGTATATTTATGTCACCTTCTATAGAAGCCCTCTACTTCTGTAGAACGTGACATATTTTCTTCTCTATCAAAAACATCCCATTTCTGAGAGGATGTGGGGATGTATGTATACATATAGCTGATTCACTTTGTTGTACAGCAGAAACTAACACAACGTTGTAAACCAGTTATACTCCAATAAAGATATAAAAAGAAATCCCATTTCTATAATACGTAGAATCTGACAAAAGAATAGATCACTTTATTATGATATACTGACTTTAAAAAATATTATTGATGACTTCACAGCATTTTAAATTTTATTGTGTGTTATTTAAATAGGAAATATTTTATTACTCAAAAATGGTATGGCATGTATCGCCTCTCAAATAGCATAGGCCTCCATGCTCATGGTGACAGAGGAGAGTGCAAGACACACTTTTTATGTGTATTAAAGTTATCATCTCTGTCGGCAAAGAATCTTCATTCCTCCAAAAATCTTTCTTTATATATTAATGATCTGAGAAAAAAATAAAGAAATTATTGGGAAATATACACAAGGGGGAGTTTTTATTTCCTACTGAGCTATCACTTCTTTCTTTGATATTCACAACAGATTAAGGCATGATTCATGAATAAGAGAAAATAATGTCCCTAATCGAAATTTGAGCCTTTCT
>RJWK010065752.1:0-11992 GCA_004363435.1 Platanista minor | reverse complement strand
GTTTTTTTTTTTTTTTTCTTTGTGGCTTACTATCATGTCTGTAAGATTAACTCATGTCGTGTGTGTAGCTGTTGCCAAGCAGTATTCCATTGTATGAATACACCAAAATGTATTTTTATGTTTTGTTGATGGACATTATTAGGTTGTTTCCAGTTTGGGGCTATTATGAATAATGCTGCTAAAGCTGCTGCGATCATTCGTGCATTTGTCTTTTGGTGGACATCTGTATACACCGGCTCTACACCTGAGAGTGAAATTGCTGAGTCATGAGGTAGGTGAATGTTAGATTCTGCCAACGGTTTTTCAACATGGTTGTATCAATCCCATCGGCAATATATAAGTGTTCCAGTTTCTCAGCATCCTCACCAACACCCACTACTCTCAGTCTTTTTTATTTTAACCATTTTGATATATATATTGTGGTACCTCATTGTGGTTTGAACTCACATTCCTCTGATGACTAATGAGGTTGAGCGCCTTTTTATATGTTACTGGGCACTTGGACATCCTCTTCTGTGAAGTTCTTGTTCAAGTCTTTGCCCATTAAAAAAAAATTGTTTGTCTCTCTTTTATTTGTTCTTTACATATGTTAGATAGATAGATAGATAGATGGATGATATTTGCTATATACATATATATTATATATGTATTATATATATGGCACATATATAGCAAATATCTCAAATATCTTCTCCTTCTCCTTCTTTGTGGCTTATCTTTTCAGTCTCATTATAATGTCTTTTGGTGAACAGAAGTTCTTAATTTTATTGAAGTCCAACTTATCAACCTATTCTTATGGTTACTGCTTGTGGTGTCCTATTTTGGAATCTTTATCTACTCCAAGGTCATGAAGAAACTTTTACAAATTGTCTTCTGGAAGGCTTATTGTCTTACCTTTCATATTTAGGTCAGTAATACATCTGGATTATCTTTTTTTGTTTTTCTCTTTCTTTTTACTACATCACAAACAGCCCTATTTGGGGGAGAAATCCCAAGACAGGTGGGCGATAGATCCTAAGGAAGAGAAAATCTTTCTTCTACCAGCCTGCTTACAGCTACAACATGAGCAGTCCAGGCTCAGTCAGTCAGATGATCCTGCCTGAGCTGAGTTGGCAGTGCCACAAGGGCACAGGGAGAACCAGAGAGAGTTCAACGGGGCCCTGAGGGAGCCAAGGGTCCAGAAGTACAGGGGTGAGTGAGTTTCTGGGGCAGGGCAATCAAATGGCACAGACTAGCTGGCTGTTAGCCATTATGTCAGGTGGTGTCCTTAGCAGACTCATGAGTGTGGCCTTGGTTGTCAAGTTTTCAGTGGAGTTTTCCAGCCTTCTTATAGATTTTGTGATCTACCCAATATCCTTCCAAAAAATTTTCATTTTCTGCTCCAGTTAACTCAGGTTCTGTTTGAGATCAAGAATTCTGTCTGGTAAAAGCAGCAAGATCAAAACCCCACAAAATGTCAGTAAAGAAAACTGCATGCCCACTGAAAGCTGGCGAGTTACACGTATCGTCATTAAGTGGAATTCAGGCATTTCTCAAACATTTCCCCAGGCTTCTTTGTGGCTGGAGGCAGCTAATGCAAGTCCTGTCTGAGGTGTGGTGGGCATGGAGGCTATTGGAGCAGAGCTGACTAATGGCCTCTAAAGCACCACTTCATGGGGTTCTACCCACATGTGAGATAGTGGCCAATTTGTAGCACAAAACCTCATTCATTACCCCATCCCCCAAACATCACCAGGGATGGCTGAAGACATTTTGCTGCACCTTTTCCCTCTGAAGAGAAAACTGGCAAAATAAAATCCCTTAGATGACAAACAACATTAAAAATTAACAAAAATTTCCAAATGGTGTGGAAATTAGGTCTTAATTGGAAGGCCATTTTTAAACTTCTCTTTATAAGGCAGCTCTTTGGGGCATTGCTATCAAGCAGGGGGAAGTGAAGAGCCTTGTAAAGGGAAGGAAACATCCCTGGAGTTGTGGCAATCTTTTTCTTTTGCTAAGGGATTCTCTGCAGCCTGGGATGTGATTTAGGTAAAACCCCAGTTTTCGTAAATGCCCAAATTGTTTCTCCCATGTCCCTTCCCTAAACCTTTACTCTAGTATATTAACCTCATAATGCCATTTTTTTCCTGGGACCTCTTTTGGAAAGCTTCTGTCCCCTCCCCAGATCCATCAGTACCCTTTGGTCCCCTCACACACCCCTCAGGCTGTGTCTGTCTGTCTGTCTCTCCTTCTTTCACGTTCCTGTGGCATTCTGGGTTAAGCCCTGTCACGGCACTGATCACACTATTCTATAATCATTGCCTTACTATATGTCCAATCCACTGGACTGTGAATTTCTTAAGTGGGGATTACACGTCATTCAGTTCTCTGGCCCCAGGGCCTGACCCAGAGGAAAAGCTCAATATTTGTTGAGTAAAAGACCAAATGAATAAGCAAGTAAATGAGTGACTCAACCAGCAATTTATGTTCAAACATTAGCTTCTTAACTAAGGTGGCCAAATAATTTATTCTCTTAACAGTGATGCTATTGAGAGTGAGAGTGGAAGGACAGGATAGGACACTGGGACAATATGCATTATCTAGGACTGGTCTGAGTAACTGGGACAAATGGCCACCCTAGCTTTAGCCCATCATACTCAGCCTGGTTTCCCCTCCTCCATCATTGTACAATGGGAGTGAAACCCTAACACTATCCTAGGTTGTTTCTGAAAAATGGAGGTTGTGTCCTTATCTTTGAGCACTCTGGGTAGTGAGGTGGGACTGACTCTTGGGATAGAGGTTAGAATTTGAGATAATGATTGGAGAGTCATTCTCATTCATATAGAGGGGGAGCAACAAAGCCACAGGGAAAGATGGGATCTGAAAGACAAGGTGTTGGCTGAGATGACTGAGGCTCAAATTCAAGGGCCTAGACAAAGGACACACTGGGGGGAAGAAAGAAGACTGAGCCAGAGGTCTCACTATATTGTTCATATATGTTATCTCATTTCATCCTCACCCTCTGACGCCCTGTGACATAGGCAGTAATGTCATTCCTACTGGAGGGATGAGCAAATGGAAGCACAAGAGATGAAGTGACTGCTTCCTTGGTCATAAAGTCAGAAAGTGGCAGAGCAAGGACTCAAAGTGTGTTTGGCCTGACACTAAAGCTCACGATTCTGCCCAGGATAGGAATGCAAGGAAGGGAGAAGAGGGGTTAGGAAGGACCGGTATTCAACACTGTCAGATGCTCCGAAAACATTTCAGAGAACATGTCCCCTATTCACGGATTCACGGACAGTAGAAAACTGGAAAAGGTCATTGCGTCTGACAACCAGGAAATGATTCATGACCTCTCAATGGTCAAATCACAGGAGATTAACAGAGTGAATTAATGGTGAGCAAATGAGAACAATAATCGATAATTCAATAAAAATTCAATTCATTGCAAGGTTACAACTTTATAAAGCACTATATGTTATAAATGTATATTTATACATTATAAATATGTGTGCACATATATATATGTGTATCTATGTACTCATAGATACACATATATACAGTATTACTTCGCTGAAGTAATACTTCAGCAAAATTACTGAGCCTGATAATAGGATTTTGTTGACCAATTCTCTTTTTTTTTTTTTTAATTTTTATTTTGTATTGGAGTACAGTTGATTAACAATGTTGTGTTAGTTTCAGGTATACAGCAAAGTGATTCAGTTATACATATACATGTATCTATTCTCTTTCAAATTCTTTTCCCATTTAGGTTATTGCAGAATATTGAGCAGAGTTCCCTGTGCTATACAGTAGGTCCTTGTTGGTTATCTATTTTAGATATAGGTTGACCAATTCTTAGATAATTATTTTCTGTCGTGCACGGACAAACTGAAAAATTCAGTGAGAAGGAGCAAACCATGAGCTCTATGAGGGCAGACGGGTCATCGCTACCTTCTGAATTTAGCACTATACCCAAATGCCCGATATATGATGAATTAATAAATGAAAAATGAGAAATAAATAGAGCGAGCCCAAATCAAGGCAAGAAGAATGGCTCATGCTCACCTCTTGCTTGTTTTTTTACAAACAGTACAGCTCTACCACTGCTACCTATTTACCAAGGGACAGAGAACCTTTTCTGCATTTTTGCTTAGAGTCCTATAACTTAACTTGTGCCCATGATTACAGTATTTCATCTTTTGCGTTTTTTCCTCAAATCCTTTCTTCACCTACTATTTACTTTTTTCCTCTTAAGTTAACTTTAATTTCTTCTATGTCCTTGGTTTCCAGGCCTCTACAAAAGGATCAAGTCATCTTTTTGTCTATCTGCACTTCTGTCAGGAAAGCATTTTCAAGACTAAATTGTAATAATATGTAATAATAATAATATTAATAATAATTGTAATAATATGTAATAATAATAATAATAATATGACTAAATTGTAATATGAAATCAAGGTCCCTGGAAGATATGGCAATGAACAGTGGTGACTTACCCCCTTGTTGAGATACAGAACACTTACTTTGTGTTAGGCACTTAGCAATAGAGAAGTCAAGAAAGGGATAATTATTCCATGAAATTGGTGGTGGGTCCCAAATAAGCTCAGAGAAAAGGAAGATCTTAAATACAGTCCCAGTAACAATGAGTGAGAAGAAATTGACAGAAATCAACTCTTATGAAGATAACTCATGCCCAGAATCAATAAAAGGGCAGCAGGAATTAAACAACTAAGCTGATAAAGGACAGCTCACTAAGGAGTCTGGGTTTAGAAAGATCTCTAGAGAATGGAACATATTGAAAGGTACTCGGTGGACCTCTTTTTCTCACAAATAAATGATTCACTGTTATTTAGTACACCACTCTATACTCACATCAGCTACCATCACTCCCACCTGTCACACTTCAGCCAACAAGATACTTTTATATAATATTTATCAATTTGTTGTTTATGCAACGTTATAATCACAATAAATATTTTTAAGAAACTAAAGGTCAGTGTCCATTTCTCTAGATAGAAGAGGATAACTTTGACAGGCATGAGGGACCCTTAGGTAGATTCTCTGTCCCCAGATTTTCTTCCAAGACAACCAGCTTCTATTCCAGTCAGAGGTCAACATGAATTTACAGAATGGTTAATTTTCCCAAGAACAGACTTTTCCCACCTCCCTCCTACATTTCCCCTCCAAATGGAAAAGAAAGAAGAATCACAGGAGAAAGGAGTTTTCTTAAAAATGCAGGTCTTTGGACATGAATGTGCTTTTACAATACTAAGATTATAAAAACAAAATAGCGTTCTTTTTTATACCATACATATTCTTATTGGCCATGACTTAACTGGGGAGGGGAATCCTGTCATTTAGAAATGCAATGCAATGCAGTGGTTCCAATATGAGTTCTAATAACCAAACTGCTGGGTTTGAATCCAAAACTTGGAACTGGGACATAAGGAGAAATGCATCTCTTTTTGATATGACACTGGAGCCTCATCTTACAGGAGACCAGAGGACTATTTAATTCTTTAGGAGAACAACCATTGTTTGAAGTACTATTTTTTATTTATTAAGACCCAGACTCTCTGTGTTATGTACTAACTTACAAATCATCAGCAGAGATGCAAACAATTTCTGTCTTATAGAAGATAACTCCAAAGGTTACAGTTTTATTGCCCTATAAGACATTAACCAGCTTTGTCTGTAATTTAGCAAACTTACTTTAGCTGGGCTTTCCCAACTAATTATATAAATAACTCTTCTCCAAGTGCTCTTTGAACTACATTTACCATCCTGCTGTTCTCCTCATTAATGAGTCCAATTTTGATACATATCCACTTTATATTTATGTGAGATATTTTAAACTGTTTTTAAGTATACTTTGACCTTAGCTGTATGACTTTACATGTTAAACATCTATGTGTCTCAGTTTCCATATCTGTAAAATTAGAATTAGTACCTATCTCAGAGTGTAATTGTAAGAATTAAATTAGTTAATATTTGTAAAGCATTTGGACCATGGTTGGAAGAAAGTAAATGTAACATAGGTGTTTATTAACTAAATTTAAATAAAAGGCTTTAGAAATCAATTTTTAGCATTCAGACTAGATCATTATGTGGGATATTTACCTCCCCTTCTTCCCAGGTCTTGGCATCACTACCAACCTGAAGTGGAGATCTGAGTCATCCTAGAAAGAGGGTAGAGAAATTGTCAGGCATGAGGAAGACCCATATTTTAATGGGGAAGTGGTGGTGTATGTCTAAGGTGACTATTCAAGTTTCCTAGTCTACCATGAGGCTTGTTCAGAGTGAGGATCTGTTACAGGCTTTTTGATAAGGCATTTAATTTTCAGAATGGAAATTATGCTACTCTGTCATTTTGAAAATGGGGACAAAAAACACAAAATTGCCTGGATTTACCCAAGAGCACTCACATAGATTATGACAGAGTTGAGGTGAGAACCCTGGTCCAATGCAGCAAGGTTACTGCTACACTTCTTTCTGTACCACTTCCCTCACACTCCATATCAGAACGTCCTTCCCAGCCTCTGGATGACATTACAGGCAAATTCTACACTTTGTTAGTCTCTTTCACATAATAAAATTCTTATTTTCCAACAATGAAAAGTCCAGTCCAAACTAAAAGTTACATGGCACCTGATGGAAGAATACAACCTTTGCAATACAACACTTCTTGGGAAAAATTAAACTTGTATCAGATCAAGCTTCTAGATCTAAAAAATAGTTTAGAGACTTCCCTGGTGGTGCAGTGGTTAACAATCTGCCTGCCAATGCAGGGGACGAGGGTTCGATCCCTGGTCTGGGAAGATCTCACATGACACAGAGAAACTAAGCCCATGAGCCACAACTACTAAGCCTGTGCTCTAGAGCCCATGAGCCACAACTACTGAGCCCACGTTCTGCAACTACTGAAGCCCGTGTGCCTAGAGCCCGTGCTCCTCAACTAGAGAAGCCACAATGAAGAGTAGCCCCCACTCGACACCACTAGAGAAAGCCCACGTGCAGCAACAAAGACCCAATGCAGCCAAAAATAAATAAATAAAATAAAATAAAATAAAAAATAAAAAGTAGTTTATAAAGAAATGTGCTAAATGACACTGTGGGAATGTATAGGAAAATTTGGAATGTGAGAAATTCAGAAAAATTTCAAGGGGGGAGAAAAAGAGGGATGGGAAATCAATAGATTAAAACATCTTAAAAGACGATTATGGGTTAACTGGTGTCTCCCCAAAAAACATGTTGAAGTCCTAACCCCTGGTACCCGTGAAAGTGCCTTTATTTAGAAATAGGTTCTTTACAGTGTAATCAAGTTAAGATGTGGTGATTTTAATCCAATATGACTGTGTTCTTATGAGAAGAGACACAAAGACAGACACCCACAGAGGGAAGAAAGGCACACAAAGATAGAGGTAGATTGAAGTTGAACTGCCAAAGCTAAGGAAAGCCTGGGGCTACCAGAAACTGGAAGAGGCAAGGAAGGATCCTCCCCTAAAGGCTTCAAAGGCAGCAGGGCCCTGCTAACATTTTGAATTTGAACTTCTGGTCTCCAGAGCTATGAGGGAATAAATTTCTGTTGTTATAGCCACCCAGTTTGTGGTACTTTGTTTCAGCAGACCTAGGAAACCAATAAACTAAATGCAATGTATGAACTTTGGATCCCAATTCAAACAAACTCACTATAAAAAAATATTATGAGACAGATGAGAAAATTTAAACACTGACTGGATATTTAATGACATTAGGAAATTATTGGCAAATATTTGGGTATAACAATGATATTGTCATAATGCTTAAATACAGAGTTCTTATACCTTAGGCATACTTGAAAACTATAAGATGAAATGGTATGATGTCTAGGATTTGCTTCAAAATAATACAGGATATGGGGAGTACTTAGGATTATAAATAAAACAAGATTGGCCACAAATTGATTATTATTGAAGCTGGGAAATAGATACTTGAGAGCTTCTTATACTCTTCACTCTACTTTTGTATATGTTTGAAATTTTCCACAGTTAAAAGTAAAATGAAAAAAGTCAAGTCCAATTTAAATAAAATCTTAAGTGCAACTTAAGTGTTATTTCATTTATACCCGTTCTTCTACCTCCCTGCCCCCAACCTCCAAGTTTAGGTCCAAGTTCTGATATTTTAAAAATTTTTCTTTGATCCCTTCCACCTTCAAACTTCCCTGAGGTCAGATCAGGGAGGAGGAATTAGAGGAAACATAGGCAAATACCTTTCTACCTTAGATGGGGCCGTTGGTAAATCTCCTTTTGTTGTCAATTCCTTCTCAATGCAGGAGTCCAAGTCCTGCCCCTTTTTCAGAGAGTGCTCAACACACAGATAAGGACTTGTGCACCATCTCATTTCCTGATGAGGATGATGTCCTCTTTACCTGACTGCTTGCAAACATCCTAAGTTCTTACTTCAATGATAAAGCATTAGGGTGTTCAAGGGACTCCCCTTTTAGAAAATAGCTCTCTTGCTGTAGTCTTTTCAAGACAGCTCTTGCCTGGTCACCTCCTGGGGCATCCTCATAGCCCACAAGGAAGCTCACTAACCCTTGGCCATCATGTGAAGTGAAAATCCCTCCCTCAGCTGCCCTCTCTCCAGCCAGCAGTTTCCAGGTCCCTTGAACTTCAGGTGACCTATGAGGATCTCCCAAGAACTCTCTCAAGCCACACTCTGCCAGCAGTGCAGGGAGTGAAATGAGGGTCTCCCCTCCTCTTCGGCACCCCCAATCTTGCTAAGTCATTCTTTCGGGGTGCTCCTCACTTGGCTGAGGTAGGATAAAAGCACCTGACCCTCCCCTCTGCATCCTCTATACCTACAAATTCCCCTCCAAGATTCTCCCACAATGCACCCTCTAAGCTTCTACTGTTTAAGCTACTGGAGGAAATGGTTACTGCATCAGTTTGGCCACCTCTTACTTAGCAAGCCCTTCTCTGCTAAGGGCTCTGTAAGATCTTTAAGATCACTTAAAATCTTCCCCAGTTTTGTCAACCATTCAAAATCCAGCCACTCTCACTTCCAATCCTCATATGCCCCACAAGGTGTGTATTTTTCACAGGTAAGGAAACATGCTCTGAGACTTGCCCAAGCTCACTCAGCTTGCAACTGGTGGAATTTGAATTTGAACCTGAGATGTCTGACTTCAAAGCCAGGACCTTTTGCACTATGCTTCAGAATGTTCTGGCTCACATCAAATTAAATCAGTCAAAAGGCTTTTACAAAAAATTCTCAAGATAAAATATTGGACACTCCCCCATGAGCTGCATAGGACTGCTTCCAGCCCTGCTGCCAGAGAGATATATTATCCACAGTCAAACTGTCAAATTGCTGGAACAAAAACAAACAAAATATTATCTGCCAAGGAATACAGCAGCAGATTAAGAGCAGTCATTTCTGTTCTTTTCACAGCATCTGTATGAGCAAGATATTGAGACTATTAACCTTCATTCTATAAACCTTCATCCAGAAAGCTGCCTTGTTTTTGCCCTCAGTCTCTTGATGTGTCTCCCATAAGCATGTCTGGTTACATGTCCATGGGGTCTTCAGAAACTGGAGGAAGCACTCTCAGGAGCCACAGGGGTTGTGATCCCCATGTTTCCAAGACAACAGCTCAGGGACTCCACATCCTCTTGGCCCACATGAAATTCACAACACTTGCCCCTCAAGCTCTAGAAGTCTGACCACTCTCACTGCTGCCCTTTCTCCTCACTCAGCCATCCACTCCTGTCAGCCTCTAACCTTTAAACTTCCAAACCAAATCCAGTATCTTTCACCCCTAAACTGTTCTTCTGCCATCACACCCTTTCCAAGTGAATGGTACACCAGAACTGGCTCCATAATGTGTGGGGTCTGGTGCAAAATGAAAATGTAGGGCAGCTCATTCAAAAACTTTTAGGAATTTCAAGACAGCCATAGCAGAGCATTAAACCAAGTGTGAGGCCCTGTGACTTTAATTATGACTTTCACCTTCTCTGTTATTGGATTTTATTGTCTTTTCATCAGTTGACTCCACTACTCTGTGAGTTACTTGAAGGAAGAAAATGTGCCTTATTCGGTTCTGTGTCCGGGTGCGAGCTCAAACCAGTACCCAGTAGGCATTCAATAAGAGTTGAACAAATGAAAAAAAAGAGCAAGAGTGTCATGGGCCTTCCAGAACTCTGACTTTTCAAGAGTTTAGAGAATGGAAGGAGCAAAGTAGCTCATCTGGAAGTTTGTCACAACAGGACCGATCAGGAGTATATGAAACATACCCATGACAAAACTATAATTCAGGGCTTCCCTGGTGGCGCAGTGGTTGAGAGTCCACTTGCCGATGCAGGGGACACAGGTTTGTGCCCCGGTCTGGGAGGATCCCACATGCCGTGGAGCGGCTGGGCCGGTGAGCCATGGTTGCTGGGCCTGCGCGTCCAGAGCCTGTGTTCCGCAACAGTGAGAGGCCCGTGTACCGCAAAACAAACAAACAAACAAAAAACTATAATTCAAAAAGATACATGTACCCCTGTGTTGATAGGAGCACTATTCACAATAACCTAAATGTTTATCAATAGATGAATGGATAAAGAAGATGTGGTACATATATACAATGGAATACTACTCAGCCATAAAAAAGAACAAACCAATGCCATTTTCAGCCACAAGGATGGACCTACAGATTATCATACTAAGTGAAGTAAGTCAGGAAGAGAAAGACAAATACCATATGGTATCACTTATATGTGGAATCTAAAATATAACACAGATGAACTTATCTATGAAACAGAAACAAACTCACAGACATAGAGAACAGACTTGTGGTTGCCAAGGAGGAAGGGGGCTTGAGGAGGGATGGACTTGGAGTTTGGGGTTAGAAGATGCAAACTATTATATATACAATGTACGAACAACGAGGTCCTACTGTATAGCACTGGGAAATATATTCAATATCCTGTGATAAACCATAATGGAAGAGAATACAAAAAAGATTGTGCATATATATATATATATATATATATATGTGTGTGTGTGTGTGTGTGTGTGTGTGTCTGTGTGTGTGTCTGTGTGTCTCTGTGTGTCTGTGTGTATCTGAATCACTTTGCTGTACAGCAGAAATGAACACAATATTGTAAATCAACTGTACTTCAATTGAAAAAAAAAAAAAGAAACATGCCCATGGAGTTAGTGGCCCTGGGCACTCTGTCCACCATTCACTCAAGCCAAGACTTCTCCTCAAGTCCTCCCCCCACCCTTTTACTCTCACACATATAATAAACTACCCCATGTTCTGTCAATTCTAACTCCTTAAAGGCACTCAAATCTAGCTGCTTCTTTGTGTCCTCTGTCACCACCTCACTTCAGGCCTGAATCGTTTTTCCCTTGTGTATTTAGCTAGGGTAAGAGGCTGAGCTGCTGTAATAGAGAGACTCAACAATGCAGTGGTCAGAGTTTGCAACCAGATTTGTCTCAATCCAAAGCACAGGTCCTTTACTGGTATTTTCTAAGAAGTCAAAGAAGACAGAAAGTCAAACTAAAAAAAGGAGGAGGAGGAATTTATTGGTTGCCATAACTGAAGAATCCAGAGGATAGCTATTTTCAGGCACACCTAGATCCAGGAACAATGTTATCAGGGAACCAACTCTTGATTCTTCTTTTCTTTGTTTGTTGACCTCATTCCTTCCTATTGCAAATGGTTTTCTTCTTCAGGCAGCAATGTAAGATGAAATATAAGCAATTCCAACTCCCATGATTCTTCTGGGTCCAAAACCTAGTCCTTAGCTTTGCCAGCCTGGATACTTGACCTGATCAGAGTCAGAAGTAGAGGGGCTTCAGGGAAACCGACACAGAGTCCCTAGGAAGTTGGTATGTTAATTTACAGTGAGTCATTTCAGGCCAGGACTTCCAGTCTGGAGGCACATGCCTTACAGCAAGCTGTAAGTGGTAGTGGTCATGTCCACTTCTCAGTAAGCCCTGAAGCTTCCTTGTAAGACCAAGCATGCTTCCTTGATAGACC
>RJWK010065751.1:0-11993 GCA_004363435.1 Platanista minor | reverse complement strand
TCTGCTTTATAACAAAGTGAATCAATTATACATATGTTCCCATATCTCCTCCCTCTTGCGTCTCCCTCCTTCCCACCCTCCCCATCCCACCCATCCAGGTGATCACAAAGCACTGAGCTGATCTCCCTGTGCTATGCGGCTGCTTCCCACTAGCTATCTATTTTACGTTTGGTAGTGTACATATGTCCATGCCACTCTCTCACTTTATCGCATCTTACCCTTCCCCCTCCCCATATCCTCAATTCCATTCTCTAGTAGGTCTGTGTCTTTATTCCTGTCCTGCCCCCAGGCCCTTCACGACACTTCTTTTTTTCTTAGATTCCATATATATGTGTTAGCATACGGTATTTGTCTTTCTCTTTCTGGCTTACTTCACTCGGCATAAAAAGAAATGAAATGGAGACATTTGTAATGAGGTGGATGGACCTAGAGTCTGTCATACAGAGTGAAGTAAGCCAGAAAGAGAAAGACAAATAAACTTTTATTTGGAAGAGTCTGTAATTCCCTGAACTTGTCGTGTGCCGTAAAACAAGATTCTTGCATCAGTACTGTGTGTTGCTTTGGCTTCAGACAAATGCCAATAGATGACGTGGACAGTATAGATCACTTATTCTTAAGAATCTTTGCCTAGGGGCTGAGAGTGACCATGACAAAATGTCAGCAACTACAATCAATCCATCAACAAACAAACATCAAAGAGCATCAAAAAAAGACCCTGCAAGATGGAAATATGGAAATTTTCTACATTTTCGCACCCATAGTAAGAGTAGAGCAATAAATGACTAATCCTGGCTTCTTTTTTTTTTTTTTTTTTTTTTTGCTGTACGCGGGCCTCTCACTGCCCTGGCCTCTCCCGTTGCGGGGCACAGGCTCCGGACGCGCAGGCTCAGCGGCCATGGCTCACGGGCCCAGCCGCTCCACGGCATGTGGGATCTTCCCGGACCGGTGCCCGCCGCATCGGCAGGCGGACTCTCAACCACTGCGCCACCAGGGAAGCCCTAATCCCAGCTTCTATGTCAAAGATACCTCACCACAGGGCTATATAGTTTATGAAATGGACATTGATTCTTCACAGTACTCACATGAGATAAGTGCGGAGGGCGTGGCATTACCCATAATGCCATTTTACAAGTTAGGAAACAGTGTGATGACAGTTTGTCAGTGACAAAGCCTCAGCTAGAGCCCAGGTCTCTGCTGACTCCAAAACTAGACATTTTCTGCCTTCCTTGCTGGTCTCTGCAGGAGATCCTGCAACATCGCTGGGCAGGCACAGACCCTGCAACGGATCAGCTTCCTGAGAGAGGAGCTACCATTCTCATGAGTGGGAAGGTTGGGGGTCAGGTGTGGGCGGTGAATTCGTTGTGTTGCCCGATTCCTGGACTGTACTGACGTGCGGACCGGGTCCTGTGCAGCCCTGGACCGTACCAACGTGCCACACACACAGATCCTGCCCTTGGTGCATGAAAGCGAATCAAATCTGATTTACGAGCAGATTATTCCTGAAACAATCATCAAGCTAGGTGCTATTTCATACAATCAAAGACTGAGCAACAAATACTCCTTTTTGTTACCAATTTCCTTAAGTTTTATTTTTTAAAAAAAAAAATCTCTCTGAAAGGATGCTGTCTTGGGGTTTGGTTTAAGTTAAATAAGATCAAAATCAAATATCGTTTGTATAAGGATATTAGACTGAGAATGATATGAAATGTAATTTATGGTTAGCTCTTAAGAACAAAGATTGTTTTATTAGTAACTAGGCTATGTGCAAATTTAAGAAAAGGAGAGCTTAAAAAGAGAGGGTAAAAACTAACATCTAAAGGCAGTTTTGTTTTCTGTTGTTAGTTTATGTATGTAACATAAGCTGTGCAAGCGAAAAGTCAACGGGTTCCAAAGAATTTGGGAATTTCTTTATAATAGCTATTTATTACAACATGCATTAGACCTGCAGTCAGTTACTGTTTTTCCTGTTTCATGGACAAAATTCTCCCTTTTCTCCTTTGAAGTCATCATGACAGGTTTGCAGTGAGACGGGAAGCAGTTGCTCGCAGTGGTTAGATAGAAATTAATTCCTTCTTAGGCACTCTGAAATGACATGCTCGTCAACCCGAGCTTACTCACATGTTGTGGGTGTATTTACAAGTCTAGAAATCACTACCAAACACAAGCCAAAGCAAGAGGGACGCAAGCAGGAAGGAGCTAACCCAACACTATGGTGGCATCTGGCCAGATGGAAGCTGTTAAGTCTTGAATTAAGCAGAGAATCCGAATGCAAATTGCCTTGAAATCTTATTAATCATAAAAAGCCTATGAAATTCTGATTTTGAAAATCTATAACTCACAAGATTTAGAACTGGACAGAATCAATTTAGGGGGGTTGGTTTGGTTTTATTTTTTGAGGGAGAGGCCTTGGGTGTTAGGGGAGAGGCCCACCCTGGGCAATAGCTCTATTTCCACCACCACCATCGTTTACATACACAAAATACACGTCTGAGCGTTTTCAAAATCTTTTTCTATCTCTTATCTCTTTTAATCCTTAGAAGAGCTCTGTGAATCTTTCCAAAATCTATTCAGTTATAATGATTTTAGAAAATAAAATATTGAGCCTCCAAAAATCAATAAAAAATGTACAACTTTCCCAAAAAGTCAATTGTTTTCTGGTCACTCAGGGAGTTCCTCTCCTGTTCACAAATCCTGGAACTCCGTCATAAAATAGCTGAGGGAAGTTAAGCAAAGACTGAAAGAAAAAAAACAAAACAGAAACCCCTCAAATTTCTCAGTAAAGAGTTGCTTTAAAATATGAGAGGATGTATTTAGGGAGCCCAGAAAGAAAATGTTCTGAAGTTGCTTGAGTCTAGCCAGAACCCTGGGTCCGAGCAGATAGGCCTG
The DNA here is from genome assembly GCA_004363435.1 of Platanista minor. NCBI lineage: Eukaryota > Metazoa > Chordata > Mammalia > Artiodactyla > Platanistidae > Platanista > Platanista minor. Next base: position 9,107 of record RJWK010065751.1, on the reverse strand, counting down.
TGGATGTTTTCTAGGGGGCTGGTCTAGGCCACTGGAAGAACAGAGGGAGCTGTATGGTCATTTTAAAAGTTCTCCATCATCTCCCCAGCCTGGTCCCTGAGGGAAGAAATTCCTTTTAGAGGATACAAATACTGGAACAGGATACACCGTGACATGCAAATTCTCTGGGAGGGGTAGCACACTGACTGCAGTTCATGCCAAGGTGACAGTGATGGAAGGCAGAGATTTCCTGGGCTCAGTTACTGCCAGGAAGGAGTGGGATGAGAAGCCTGGTCCTGGCTGGGCACCCGCAGAGGGTGGAGAGGGGACAGGAGGCAAGAGCAGGTGACTGGAGCCCCAAAGACAAATTTGCTTCCTGTGGTCACGGCAAAGTCTGGCACTGAAGAGTGGCCAGGAATTGGCAGAAAGTAGATGGGTGCTCGGTGCTATATGAGCACAGATAATAACTCAGGTTATTATCTGACTTATCTAACTTTCTGATGAGGGTGATGGTGATGATGATCTAAATCTGGCTTTACAGTCCCCAGGTAAAAATCTTTGTCGTCTAGTGTTTAGGACCTTGGGCCATTCTTTGCCATGGGGGTATCCTACACACGAGAGGAGATTTAGCAGCATCCATGGCGTCTACCCAAGACATGCCAGGCGTTGTGACAACCAAGAATGTCTTTAGGTATTTCCAGATGTCCCTCTGGGTCAAAATCACCCCCAGTGAGGGCCACAGCACTAAACCCCTCCGAGGCTCAGTTTCCCTGCCTGTGCGATGAACACAACCCTCTCTTCTTGCCTGCGTGGAGGATCTGTTTTCTTACCTTATTCAAAACCTGCTGGCTTTCCTTCTTCTGCTGAAGAGAAAGTGGAGACAGCATCCTGCGGCAAGGCCCTGGTTCAGGTCACATCAGACCTCTGGGTTCTGACTCTTCCGCGAATTTCCTATGTGACCCAGGGCCAATCACTCAGCCTCTCCGGGCCTCCTTTATCTTTAAAATGAAATTTTGTCTCTGTACTCAAATCACACTTGTTATTCCCGGTGGCAGCAAGAATTCCCTTTTCTCCTTCAAAACAATGTTCTTCTTTCTTCTATTTTTTCCCGTTATAAATTCAATATTTAGTTCTTTTGAGTTGCTGTTACTTCACTTTGATGTGAAAATCAGGAAAGTTTATGACAATCTGGACAGCCTTGGGCTATTGGGTTTTCCCAGGGGAAAGAAAGTCTAAAACTCCTGTAAAGAGTTTTACAGGAAAGTCTAAAACTCCTGTAAAACTCATTGTCTGGGGATTGGTCCTGAGATGCTATAACCTTACATAAGCGAACTTTTATTTAGGTTTTTCTGAATAGTGAGTGGTACATTTTACCGAAGCTACACTGCAGATTGATTTAAGAGAGAAAACAAATTTTTAAGAGATTAGAAAAAAGAAAAACCTTGTCCAAAGCTATACTTCCTCCTTTTTTTTTCATTTTTAAAATTTTATTTATTGATTGATTGATTGATTGGTGTATAGTTGCTTTGTGACCAGTGACCTTGTGACCTTGAATAAGTCTTTTAACTTCCTGATACTTCAATAAAAACAACAATGTTGTGTTAGTTTCTGCTGTACAGCAAAGTTAATCAGTTATACGTGTACAGATGTCCCCTCTTTTTTGGATTTCCTTCCCACTTAGGTCACCACAGAGCATGGAGTAGAGTCCCCTGTGCTATACAGTAGGTTCTCAGGAGTTATCTATTTTATACATAGTATCAATAGTTATACTTCCTCCTTTAAACTACTTGATTACTGTTTTCTTTCCACCTCGTACCTGATGTGACAGTCCCCACCAGGACAATTGCCAGGAAATGTGCCAGGAAAACTTTCGAAGGAGGCTTTGTGCCATCTGAAAACTTATTTTGCTCACAGGGCACTAATAAAGCATTCCATCACGGACCCTGAATTACAGTGAAGTAGCCAGACATGGACTCTGAGCCCCAGTCACACTCTCAAGACAGGTGTGCTATGCCATGTGACAAGAACAGCAGGGTCCTGGGGAAAGGAGAGACGGTGACAATAGCCTGCCTTTACTGCTGGGTGGTAACTGGTCCCTGCCTGCTTCTGCTTCATGACTGATTGGATCTGGCAGCAACTCTGGGCAGAGAAGTTCTCCCATACTGGTCCTGCCGTGGCCGCTGGGCCTGTGGATACAGCTTGCTTATTCACTGTGGAAGCCCTAGCATCCCACCTCAGTGCAGGTTCCCTCCTTTGGGTTGAGACTTATTAATAGGAGATCTGTGTCGAAATGCACACAGAACCAGTACATGAGATGTAGAAGACTCTCCAGGGGTCTTCTAGGTAAAGGGGTGGAGGCCCTTGGAAGTGATGTCACTCCAGGTCACACACAAATAAGTGGCTGAGCTGGAACTAGATATTGTCCTTGCTCTCAGGTCATATTAGACCTTAGACGGCCACCACCAACACACAAGCACCAATGACACAGTTCGTACATCATGTTAATCCGTCATTCACCAGGGATTTTCATTTCTGTTTACTGAAGAATTTTTAACAATTGACAATTGTTGGAGTTGTTAAAAATTGACAATTCAATTTTTAACAATTGTTAAAAATTGAATTTTTAACAAACAATATATTGGAAGCCAGTAGGAAAATAGAATTTACCTAACGGAAATTGTTTTCATAGCCAATTTTGAGAAACTATATCCATCTCATAAATAACCAATGTACAGATGAAGAGAGAGAAGTATCAGGAAGTTAAATGACTTGCCCAAGGTCACTGGTCACTGGTAGCTATCTCCTAGCAAAGAAAGACCTAAGGGGAATGGGTTCCAGAATAGGTGAATTTTGAAATAGGGGAATAAGGGTAGAAAGGCATACATCAGAGAATTCTAAATAGCCAGAGGCATTGGGTCCTTGGGGAAAGAGTTCCCACAGAAGACTAGGTACCAAATATGGTCTGATGGTGTTATTGGTGGCTGTGGTGGTGGCGATGTGCTTTGATGGTGGTATTGGTGACAGTGATGGTAGTAATTGATGTAATGATGCTCATGGTAGTAAAACATTCCGTATTAACTCATTCATTTCAACAAGTATTTACTGAGACTCTCCAATCTAGGTAGAGTTGTAAAACAAACAAACAAACAAAGTTTCTGCCTTCACAGAGCTTATAGTCTAACAGAGGAGGCAGACTTGTACGTGGAACATTTCAACACAGTATGGCAAAGTCTCTGATGAAATAAGCATAGGGTTGTAGGAGAAAGCAGACCTCTCAACCTCTTAAGCTTTCCTCAGAGGTTTCCCAGGACAAAGCAGTGACCTAACAAATGTTGGGATATTGGATGAAGAGGTAGGAGGAGAGTAACTGACAAGGGTCCAGAGCAATAATAAGCCATATGCTATTATTCATGGAAACCCTTTTTCCTTGGTGGAAATGATACCCAAATAGCCATCACCAAAAGCACTGCAGGAACATGTAGTCAGGGGAAACTTGCCCCTCTGGGGACTTATTTGTTTCAACTACAATTTTTTAAAAAAGTGACATTTTGGGGAAATTTTGGAAGGAGGGAGAGAAGAAAAAATGTCAGTGTAGTAGTTACATATTTTTAAATACCAGTCTTTACACTGTTGCCAGCCTGGGCTTTCCTGCTTCCCTTGAGGTGTACCCATTTATTTTTAACCCTGGTCTTTTGCTAACACGATGCCATCATTAATCCCCATTAATACCCTATTCTAACTGTGCCTTTTGGGAACTAACTCAAGATTGAACTTTTTTTTAACCAATCATGTTTGGTGTACTCTTTAGTGTTATAAAAAAAAAAAAATCTTGCACTCCAGCTAGTAAATCAAACCAACCACAAGTAGAAGTATAGGTCCTGGAGTTCCCTAGGGCCCAACACAAGATGAATGACTATAGACCTTGCAGGCAAAGTGGACTTCAGAGCTTCTGATCCCCAAGAATACATGATCAGACAGATAAACTGAAAATAAAGCTACTTTTCGCTTTGTTCATCTTTCTTCCCCTTCTTCTTGTCCCAGTATTTAGACTATTTTTTTTTTCTTCCATGCATGAAAAAGACAGTCATGACATCACTCCTTTGATATTTTGCTAAGCAGCTTCACGGGAAGCTACTACAGAACGGTGTTTTTATTTTTCCCCAGTTGTTTACTTGGTCATCTCGTAGAAAGCTTCACATTCAGCAAACCTCTTCATGCAACAAACTATTTCAACTATTCAGACTACATTTACAAATTCACTTGGGTTAGAAATTCCACCCAGCTACCTCAAATGAACCTTATTATTTATTTATTTATTATTATTTTTTTTTGTGGTGAGCGGGCCTCTCACTGCTGTGGCCTCTCCCACTGCGGAGCACAGGCTCCGGATGCGCAGGCTCAGCGGCCATGGCTCACGGGCCCAGCCGCTCCGCGGCATGTGGGATCTTCCCGGACCGGGGCACGAACCCGTGTTCCCTGCATCGGCAGGCGGACATCTCAAACACTGCACCACCAGGGAAGCCCTAATAAGTTTTTTTAATCTTAAAGTTGGAGTCAAGGTACCCATAAGCACGGGAGGCCTTCCTAAGGTTTAGGAATGGCTAAGGGAATCCAGTGATGAATGGGAGGTATAGAGTCAGGATGATCTCTAGTACCTTTCAAACTAAACATAATGCCATAAGGTCACCTCATTCACCAGGGAGTCTCATTTCTGTTTATCGAAGAATTTTTAACAGTCGACAGATGTATTGGAAGGCAGTAGGAAAATAGAATTTACCTAACAGAAATTGTTTTCATAGCCAATTTTGAGAAACCGTATCCGTTTCATAAATAACCAATGTGCAGATGAAGAGACAGAAGTATCAGGAAGTTAAATGACTTATCCAGGGTCACCGGTCAAACTGGAAATTGGTCTCAGGTTGCCTGACCCCACGATGTTACATGTCCCCTGCATTTGTCCTCTTCCTGTCCTCTCTCCGTATCACATGACCTCCTTGGGTACAAAAGTAATGTCTTTTACAAGCCCTGTCTCATGCAATCCTTCTCTTAAGTTGGGGTGGAGCGGCTCAGGAGACAGATGAACTGTTCAGGCATTATTTTCTTCTCTTGTGGTTAAAAATGTAGCAATGTAATGAAGTTTCCATCTGTGGGCAAACAGCTTGGCTTCTCAATTATTAAGGTTACAATTCTTATGCCTGTGCTCCCCATATTTTGGGAGAAAAGCAGACATTTATTACAAGCCGTCTCTTGAATGTCATAATCACAGTCAATCTAGATGTCTGCTTTCCCTGAATTGCTTTCCGGAATGAGGTTTCAGTGCTACATCTATTGTGTAATCACACTGGCTATTTCTGAAACACAGGGCTGCTTCTCAGCACTCCTTCCAAGCTGTGCAGTCAGGGCTTCTCTGGTCTCCTGGGGCAGACATCCCCAGGATGGATAAATAGAGATGCAGCAAAGCCATCACCGCCCTTTAGGATGTGCCCTCTCAGGGCTATGCACTTTGCATCCCTTTTTGTCCTCTCTCCTTCCCCTCTCCGCTCCCTTGACATGCTTTCCCTTTCCTCTCCTTGTTCTGCCTTTCCCATTCATCTATTCATCCATCTATTCCTTCATTCAGATATTTTTGGAGGTCCATTCTATACACCAGCCCTGCACCACACAGCAGCGGAATAGCAATGAGAAACAGCAGACAATGCTTGGAAAGCTTAAAATCTCAGTATCTCTCTCCCTCGGTCCACCTTTTGTTATTTCTTTCACGATTGTCAATTAGTAAAATGTGTTTGGGCCAAATAAGAATCCTCAGTTACCAAGGGAGACAAGGTTAATAATCTCTAGTTGTAAAGATTTTCATAAGAAATGAAACTAATTACCAACTCCTGTCAGAGTTTGTGTCAAGTCTATAAAGCAGAGCACATTTGCAGACAGTGGTTATACGCTTCGCAGTATAGGATAGGATTAGTTCATGTGGTTTTTATGTGTTTTTTGTGAAGTAAAATTTACATACAGTGAAATGTATGGGTATTAAATGTAACATTCAATGAGTTTTGATTGGGGTAATCACTACCCCAATGTAACCAAAATATAAACATTACCATCAGCCCAGAAATTTCCCTCATGCTCTCTTGTAATCATTCCACATCCCCAGAAGCAAGCAACCACTATTCTGATTCCTTACAATAGATTTGACTGTTTTTTTTTTGTTTTTTTGTGGTTTTTTTTGGCTGCGTTGGGTCTTTGTTGCTGCGCGCAGGCTTTCTCTAGTTACAGCGATCGGGAGCTACTCTTCATTGCGGTGCGCGGGTGGGCATCTCATTGAAGTGGCTTCTCTTGTTGTGGAGCAGGGGCTCTAGGCACGCGGGCTCCCGTAGTTGTGGCACACGGGCTCAGTAGTTGTGGCGCACGGGCTTAGTTGCTCTGAGCCGTCTTCCCGGACCAGGGCTCAAACCCGTGTCCCCTCCATTGGCAGGCAGATTCTTAACCACTGCGCCACCAGGGAAGTCCAATTTGTCTTTTCTTAAATCTCACATAACTGGATTCATACAGTATGTACTATTTGGGGCTAGCTTCTTCTACTCAATCAATTCTTGCACGTGTCCTCAATGTGTTGCTTTGCACTGGCAAACAGTATTTTATCGTATTCTATATCCCAGTTTGTCTACCTGTTCACCTGCTGATGGACATCTGAGCTGTTTTCAGTTTGGGCCTCTTATGAGTAAAGCTGTTAGGAACACTCTTGTACAAGTCACTTTGTACATACACTTTTGTATTTCTGATCCAAAGTGACTGGAACCCTAGAGTGTCATGGACACAATTTGACACATACTGTACAACTTCCACCTACAATTAAGATTCATCTCCACCAGACTGTACTTGGGGGCTTGTTCACAAAACCTGGACAGACGCTTCTTCAAGGAATAGCCCTTCTCCTTCCCAAATTTATCTCTCCACCTTTGAAACTAGTTTATGTTGCCCCAAATTTATTTCCAGTGGTCTTTGAAAAACTACTATAGGCAAGATTAGGTATAAAGCTGTATTCTGTAAGAATTACAGAAATCCTAGCCTTTATGAGAACACAACTTTTAACATTGAAATTTAACAGCATATAATAGGTTTATAACAGAGAAAAGTCACCTTATCATAGCCATATAAAATGTGCACACAGGATAAGAAAAATACCTTTACATATTTAAAAAGAAGCACAAAAAAATAGTAATTATGCAAACTGTAATGGACCTAAGCCTTGAATTCAGAGAGGCAGCCCACCCAACTGGGCATAAAAGGAATTTTAACTATTCTCTCCCTTAGGGTAAATATTTGAGAAAATTCTAAACATTTTTAGAAGTATAAAGAAGAAAATAATAATTATATTTATTCTCTCTGCAAGAATTGAACACAGCATCTTGGCATATCTGCTTCCAGTCTTTTTAATGAAAGGTTTTTTTTATTTTTTGGTTAAAAAAATGACAATGCTTTCTAAAAAAGAATTCAGACAGTCCAGAAAAATTTTAAGATAAAAGTTAAAAAAAAAAAAAAAACTTCCCTCAAAAAAATCACCCCTAATTTCACCATCAAGAAATAACCATTATTAATATTTGATGTACATCATTCCAACTAGATAGATATTTAAATAAACGAATATAGTTTTAAGATCATAAATGGTATTATACTATATATGCTAGTATAATTAAAAGGTATTATACTTATTTTTTATAGCCTTATTGAGATATAGTTGACATACAATAAAATGCACATGTTTAAAATGCACAGTTTGATAATTTTGATGCACCCGTGAAACCATCACCAAAATGGAAATAATAAATACATCCATCACTGCTCAGAAGTTTCCTTTGTAATTTCTCCCTTTTGCAACTTCCTGCTTTGTCTACCATTCCCAGGCAATTACTGTTCTGCTTTCTGTCATTACATATTGATTTATGTTTTCTATAACTTTATATAAGTGGAACCATGCAGTATGTGCATTTTTTGTCTGGCTTCTTTCATGCTTCTCTATCTCATTTTGAGATTCATCCATGTTACTGTTTGTGTGAGCAGTTCCCTCCTTTTATTTCTGAGTAGTGTTCCATTGTATAGATGACCCACAATTTGTTTATCTATTCACTTGCTGATGGACATTTGGGCTGCCTCCAATTTTTTCCTCTTACAAAAAGCTAGGAGTATTCATGTGAAAGTCTTTGTATAGATATAAGCTTTTATTTCTCTTAGATAAATACCTAGGAGTAGGATGGCTGGGTCACATGGTAGGTATAAGTTTAATTTTTAAGAAACTGTCACGATGGGTTTACCATTTTACGTTCCCACCAGAAGTGTATAAGAGTCCCAGGTGCTTGCGTCTTCCCCGACACTTGATATGATCAGTCTTTAATTTTAGACTTTCTAATAGGTGTGCAGTGCTATCTCATTGTGGTTTTATTGCATTTCCCTATAACTAGTGATGTTGAGCATCTTTTGTTGCGCTTGTTTGCCATCATATATCTTCTTGGATGTAGTATCTCTTCAATTATTTTGCCCATGTCCTTAAATTTTGTTCATTTTCTTATTATTGAGTTTCAAGCATTTTTTACATATTTTGGATACAAGTTCTTTATCACATATATTATTTACAAATGTTTTCTTCCACTCTGGACTAATCTTTTCATTCTCTTAATTATGTCTTTCAAAGAGCAAAAGTTCCTAATTTGATGAAGTTCAATTGGTAAATATTTTCTTTAGGGATCATTCTTTTGGTATCACATCTAAGAAATCTTTGCCTAATCAAAAGACACAAAATTATCCCCCTCTGTTTTCTTCTGGAAATTTTTATAGTTTTTCAGTTTTTATACTTAGGTCTACTTTCCATTTAGAGATAATTTTTAATATGGTTCAAGGTATTAATCAAAGTTCATTTTTGCATATGAATATCCAATTGTTCCAATACCGTTTGTTAAAAAGATTATCCTGGGCTTCCCTGGTGGCACAGTGGTTGAGAGTCTGCCTGCCAACGCAGGGGACACGGGTTCGTGCCCTGGTCCGGGAGGATCCCACATGCCGCAGAGCGGCTGGGCCCGTGAGCCATGGCCGCTGGGCCTGCGCGTCCGGAGCCTGTGCTCCGCAATGGGAGGGGCCGC
>RJWK010065750.1:0-11993 GCA_004363435.1 Platanista minor | reverse complement strand
TTTTTTGCTGTACGCGGGCCTCTCACTGTTGTGGCCTCTCCCGTTGCGGAGCACAGGCTCCAGATGCGCAGGCTCAGCATCCATGGCTCACGGGCCCAGCCGCTCTGCAGCATGTGGGATCTTCCCAGACCGGGGCACGAACCCGTGTCCCCTGCATCGGCAGGTGGACTCTCAACCACTGCGCCACCAAGGAAGCCCTAAAGTTCTTGTTCTATAAGTGATGTTTTATAAACTCATTTGAAGGTAGGTAGACTGTGATTAGCCAAAGGTACATATTATGAAGTCTAAGGCAAGCACTAAAATAATGAAACAATGATGACTAATGGCTAATAAGCAAAAATGAGATATGTGTACCCAACAATAAGCTGCCCGCAAGAAACACACTTTAAGTATACAACACAAAAAGGTTAAAAGTAAAGGCATAAAAAAATATATAACATTAATCTACAATAATTAATGTTATCAATGCTTGCACTAATCAAAGGAAAGTTGTTGTGGTTATATCAGTATTAGAAAAAGTAAACGTAAGGAGGAGATTGGTTCAAGATGGCAGTGTAGAAGGATATGCACTCACTCTCTCTTGTGAGAGCACCAGAATCACAACTAACTGCTGAACAATCATAGGCAGGAAGACACTGGAACTCACCAAAAAAGATATCTCACATCCAAGGACAAAGGAGAAGCCACAATGAGATGGTATGAGGGAGGCAATCACAATAAAATCAAATCCCATAAATGCTGGGTGGGTGACTCACAAACTGGAGAACAATTATACCACAGAAGTCCACCCACTGTAGTGAAGATTCTGAGCCACAAATGAGGCTTCCCAACCTGGGATTCCAGCAATGGAAGGTGGAAATCCCAGAGAATCAGACTTTGAAGGCTAGCGGATTTGATTGCAGGAATCTGACAGGACTGGGGGAAACAGAGTCTACTCTTGGAGGGAACAGACAAAGTAGTGTGTGCATCAGGACCCAGGGGGAAGGAGCAGTGACCCCATAGGAGACTGAGCCAGACCTACCTGCTAGTGTTGGAGGGTCTCCTGCAGGGGGGTGGGGGGGATGGGTGTGGCTCACCACTGGGAAAGGAAAACTGGCAGCAGAAGTTCTGGTAAGTGCTCCTTGGCATGAGCCCTGCTGGAGTTTGCCATTAGTCCCACCAAAGAGCCTGTAGCCTCCAGCACTGGGTGGCCTCAAGCCAAAAAACCAACAGGGAGGGAACTCAGCACCACCCATTAGCTTTACTGAGATCTGCCCACCAGAACAACACCCAGCTCTACCCACCACCAGTCCCTCCCACCAGGAAGCTTGCACAAGTCTCTTAGATAGCCTCATCCACCAGAGGGCAGACAGCAGAAGGAAGAAGAACTACAATCCTGCAGACTGTGGAATGAAAACCACATTCACAGAAAGATAGACAAGATGAAAAGCCAGAGGGCTATGTACCAGATAAAGGAACAAGATAAAAACCCAGCAAAACAATTAAATGAAGTGGAGATAGGCAACCTTCCAGAAAAAGAATTCAGAATATTGATAGTGAAGATGATGATAGTGAAGATGACCCAGGACCTCGGAAAAAGAATGGAGACAAAGACTGAGAAGATGCAAGAAATGTTTAACAAAGACCTAGAAGAATTAAAGAACAAATACCTAGAAGAACTAAAGAACAAACAAAGAGATATGAACAATACAATAACTAAAATGAAAAATAAACTAGAAGGGAACAATAGCAGAATAACTGAGGCAAAAGAACGGATAAGTAACCTGGAAGACAGAATGGTGGAATTCACTGCCACCAAACAGAATAAAGAAAAAAGAATGAAAAGAAATGAAGACAACCTAAGAGACCTCTGGGACAACATTCAATGCACCAACATTTGCATTATAGGGGTCCCAGAAAGAGAAGAGAGAGAGAAAGGACCTGAGAAAATATTTGAAGAGATTATAGTCAAAAACTTACCTAACATGGGAAAGGAAATAGCCACCTAAGTCCAGGAAGTGCAGAGAATCCCAGGCAGGATAAACCCAAGGAGAAACATGCTGAGACACATAGTAATCAAATTGACAAAAATTAAAGACAAAGAAAAATTATTGAAAGCAACAAGGGAAAAACAAGAAGTAACATACAAGGGAACTCCTGTAAGGTTAACAGCTGATTTCTTAGCAGAAACTCTACAAGCCAGAAGGGAGTGGCACAATATATTTAAAGTGATGAAAGGGAAGAATTTACAACCAAGATTACTCTACCCAACAAAGATCTCCTTCAGATTCGATGGAGAAATCAAAAGCTTTACAGACAAGCAAAAGCTAAGAGAATTCAGCACCACCAAACCAGCTCTACTACAAATGCTAAAGGAACTTCTCTAAGTGGGTAACACAAGAGAAGGAAAGGACCTACAAAAACAAACCCAAAACAATTAAGAAAATGGTCATAGGAATATACATATTGATAATTACCTTAAATGTGAATAGATTAAATGCTCCAACCAAAGGACACAGGCTCGCTGAATGGATACAAAAACAAGACCTGCATATGTGCTGTCTACAAGAGACCCACTTCAGACCTAGGGACATATGCAGACAGAAAGTGAGGGAATGGAAAAAGATATTCCATGCAAATGGAAATCAAAAAAAGCTGGAGTAGCAAGACTCATATCAGACAAAATAGAATTTAAGGTAAAGAATGTTACAAGAGAGAAGGAATGACACTACATAATGATCAAGGGATCAATCCAAGAAGAAGATATAACAATTATAAATATATATGCACCCAAAATAGGAGCAACTCAATACATAGGGCAAATGATAACAGCTATAAAAGAGGAAATCGGCAGTAACACAATAACAGTGGGGGTCTTTAACACCTCACTTACACCAATGGACAGATCACCCAGACAGAATATTAATAAGGAAACACTAGCTTTAAATGACACAACAGACCAGATAGATTTAACTGATATTTATAGGACATTCCATCCAAAAACAGCAGATTACGCTTTCTTCTCAAAGGCACATGGAACATTCTCCAGGATAGATCACCTCTTGGGTCACAAATCAAGCCTTGGTAAACTTAAGAAAACTGAAATCTTATCAAGCAACTTTTCCAACCACAATCCTATGAGATTAGAAATAAATTACAGGGAAAAAAACACAAACACATGGAAGCTAAACAATACATTACTAAATAACCAAGAGATCACTGAAACAATCAAAGGGGAAATCAAAAACTACCTAGAGACAAATGACAACAAAAACACAATGATCCAAAACCTATGGGATGCAGCAAAAGCAGTTCTAAGAGGGAAGTTTATAGCAATACAATCCTACCTCAAGAAACAAGAAAAATACCAAATTAAAAATCTAATCTTACACCTAAAGGAACTAGAGAAAGACGAACAAACAAAACCCAAAGTTAGTAGAAGGAAAGAAATCATAAAGATCAGAGCAGAAATAAATGAAATAGAAACAAAGAAAACAATAAAAAATCAATAAAACTAAAAGCTGGTTCTTTGAGAAGATAAACAAAATTGATAAACCTGTAGATAGACTCATCAAGAAAAAGAGAGAAAGGACTCAGACCAATAAAGTTAGAAATGAAGGTTTCCATGGTAGCACAGTGGTTAAGAATCCGCCTGCCAATACAGGGGGCATGGGTTCGAGCCCTGGTCTGGGAAGATCCCACATGCCATGGGGCAACTAAGCCCATGCGCCAAAACTACTGAGCCTGTGCTCTACAGCCCATGAGCCACAACTATTGGAGCCTGCACACTTAGAGTCTGTGCTCCGCAACAAGAGAAGCCACTGCAATGAGAAGCCTCCACACCACAACAAAGAGTAGCCCATGCTCGCCACAACTAGAGAAAGCCTGCGTGCAGCAACAAAGACCAAATGCAGCCAAAAACAAATAAATTAAATAAATAAAATTTTAAAACACAACAAAAAATAAAAATAAAATTAGAAATGAAAAAGGAGAAGTTACAACGGACACTGCAGAAATACAAAACATCAGAAGAGACTACTACAAGCAATGTTATACCAATAAAATGGACAACCTGAAAGAAATGGTCAAATTCTTAGATAGGTATAACGTTCCAAGACTGAACCAGGAAGAAATAGAAAATATGAACAGACCAATCACAAGTAATGAAATTGACTCTATGATTAAAAATCTTCCAACAAACAAAAGTCTACTATCAGAGGGCTTCCCAGGTGAATGCTATCAAACATTTAAAGAAGAGCTAACACCTATCCTTCTCAAACTCTTCCAAAATATAGCAGAGGAAGGAACATTCCCAAACTCATTCTAGGAGGCCACCATCTCCCTGATACCAACACCAAACAAAGATGTCACAAAAAAAGAAAACTACAGGCCAATATCACTGATGAACATAGATGCAAAAATCCTCAACAAAATACTTGCAAACAGAATCCAACAGCACATTAGAAGGATCATACACCATGATCAAGTGGGGTTTATCCCAGGAATGCAAGGATTCTTCAATATACACAAATCAATCAATGTGATACACCATATTAACAAGCTGAAGGATAATAACCATATTATTATCTCAATAGATGCAGAAAAAGCTTCCGACAAAATTCAGCTCCGCTTTATGATAAAAAGTCTCCAGAAAGTAGGCATAGAGGGAACTACCGCAACATAATAAAGGCCATGTACGACAAACCCACAGCAAACATCATTCTCAATGGTGAAAAACTGAAAGCATTTCCTCTAAGGTCAGGAACAAGACAAGGACGTCCACTCTCGTCACTATTATTCAACATAGTTTTGGAAGTCCCAGCCACAGCAATAAGAGAAGAAAAAGAAATAAAAGGAATCCAAATTGGAAAAGAAGAAGTAAAGCTGTCACTGTTTGCAGATGACATGATACTATACATAGAAAATCCTAAAGATGCCAGCAGAAAACTACTAGAGCTAATCAATGAATTTGGTATTTTCAGGATACAAAATTAATGCTCAGAAATCTCTTGCATTCCTATACAATAACAACGAAAGATCAGAAAGAGAAATTAAGGAAACAATCCCATTCACCATTGCAACAAAAAAATAAAATACCTAGGAATAAACCTACCTAAGGAGGTAAAAGAGCTGTACTCAGAAAACTATAAGACACTGATGAAAGACATTAAAGATGAAACAAACAGATTCTTCTTGCATTGGAAGAATCAATATTGTGAAAATGACTATACTATGCAAATCAATCGACAGATTCAATGCAATCCCTATCAAATTACCAATGGCATTTTTTACAGAACTAGAACGAAAAATCTTAAAATGTGTATGCAGGCACAAAAGACTCCGAATAGCCAAAGTAATCTTGAGGGGGAAAAAGGGAGCTGGAGGAATCAGGCTCCCTTGACTTCAGACTAAACTACAAAGCTACAGTCATCAAGACAATATGGTACTGGCATAAAAACAGAAATATAGATCAATAGCACAGGATAAAAAGCCCAGAGGTAAACCCACACAGCTATGGTCAACTAATCTATGACAAAGGAGGCAAGAATATACAATGGAGAAAAGACAGTCTCTTCAATAAGTGGTGCTGGAAAAACTGGACAGCTACATGTAAAAGAATGAAATTAGAACACTCCCTCTAACACCATACACAAAAATAAACTCAAAATGGATTAAAGACCTAAAAGTAAGACCGGACACTATAAAACTCTTAGAGGAAAACACAGGAAGAACACTCTTTGACATAAAGCAAAGCAAGACCTTTATTGACCCATCTCCTAGAGTAATGGAAATAAAAACAAAAATAAACAAATGAGACCTAATGAAACTTAAAAGCTTTTGCAAACCAAAGGAAACTATAAACAAGATGAAAGACAACCCTCAGAATGGGAGAAAATATTTACAAATGAATCAATGGACAAAGGATTAATCACCCAAATATATAAACAGCTCATGCAGCTCAATATTAAGAAAACAAACAACCCAGTCCAAAAATGAGCAGAAGACTTAAATAGACATTTCTCCAAAGCAGACATACAGATGGCCAAGAAGCACATGAAAAGCTGCTCAACATCACTAATTATTAGAGAAATGCAAATCAAAACTACAATGAGGTATTACCTCACACTGTTCAGAATGGCCATCATCATAAAATCAACAAACAATAAATACTGGAGAGGGTGTGGAGAAAACGGAACCCTCTTGCACTGTTGGTGGGAATGTAAATTGATACAGCTACTATGGAGAACAGTATGGAGGTTCCTTAAAACACTAAAAATAGAATTACCTTATGACCCAGAAATCCCACTACTGGGCATATACCCAGTATATATGCCCAGAGAAAACCATAATTCAAAAAGACACATGCATCACAATGTTCATTTCAGCTCTATTTACAACAGCCAGGTCATGGAAGCATCCTAAATGCCCATTGACAGATGAATGGATAAAGAAGATTTGGTGCATATATACAGTGGAATATTATTCAGCCATAAAATGGAATGAAATTGGGTCATTTGTAGAGAAGTGGAGGGACCTAGAGACTGTCATACAGAGTGAAGTAAGTCAGAAAGAGAAAAACAAATATCATATATTAACGCCTATATGTGGAATCTAGAAAAATAGTACAGATGAACCAGTTTGCAAGGCAGAAATAGAGACACAGATGTAGAGAACAAACGTATGGACACCAAGGGAGGAAAGTGGCAGAAGGGCTGTGGTGGTGGTGGGATGAATTGGGAGACTGGGATTGACATGTATACACTAATATATATAAAATAGGTAATGAATGAGAACCTGTTGTATAAAATATAAAATAAAATTCAAAAACTAAACAGAAAAAGTAAATGTCAAAACCAAAAACAATTAAGAAGTTTGCAAAACACATATCTGATAAAGGATTTGTATTTAGAATATATAAAGAGCTCTCAAAACCAAGTAATAAATAAATAAATAAATGGCAAAAGAGTTCAATGTACACTTCATCAAAGAATATATATAGATATCAACTATGCACATGAAAGAGGCTTGACATCATTAGACTTTAGAAAAATGCAAATTAAAACCCAAAAGACATGTGCTATCTACGTACTAGAATGACTAATATTGAGAAGGCTGATCATACCAGGTATGGGTGGAGATGTGCAGGAATGTAAAACGGTGTAATCACTTTGGAAAACAGTTTGGGAGTTTCTTTAAAAATTAAAGATATACCTACCATATGACCCAGCTATTCCACTCCTGGGTATTATCTACTTTAAGCAAAAGCATATATCCATACAAAGACTTGTACGTGAATATACATAACAATTTAATTCATAATAGCCTGGAGCTGGAAACAACCCAAATATCCATCAACATGTGACTGAACAATCATATCCATATACCCACACATTGGAATATCACTCAGCAATGAAAAGGAATGCACTCTTAACACATAAAACGACATAGATGAATTTCAAAATAATTATGCTGAGTGAAAGAAGCCAGACAATAAAAAAAGAGTACAAAGGGGCACAGAAGTAACTTTTGGGCGTGATAGATAAGTTCATTATCTTGATTTGTGGCTATGATTTCACAGGTATTGATATGTCAAAAGTTATCAAATATACACTTTAAATACTTACAATTTATTGTATATACATATATATACCTCAACAAAACTGCTTTAAAAATTAAAATGTATAAAAACTGTCAAAAATGTATAATTTGCCCTAATCTGTGGACCTTAGGAAAAAAAGACAAACCAGAAAAGGCAGCCTGTAGAAACACAAGGTTCTTTCTATAATATGAAGGAAAATAACAGAAAGCCTTGGTCTGTGAAATTACTGTGGGGAGCTAGTGAGTCAGGCATGTGGAGGTAATTAATGCTCTTTCCCCTCTCTTTTGCTTCTGTCACTCAACTTAAATGGGAGCTACAGGGTCTCCCAGGAAGAACAAGTCGATCCCATCTATGTAGGGGAGAGGTCCCAATGCCCTGGGACTTTCCCAGCAGAAGTGAGAAAGAAGATGGGGTCCATGAGAGAGGATGTTGTCACCGTGAGCCAGGACTAAATGTAGGAGGGGAACTGGTGGCTCCAGATGCATCTTGCAGCTGTTGTGGGAACCCAGCCCACGCAGCCACCATGGTGCTGCATGTGTCCTCAAGGAGAAAAGGGACGGTGTCTGGGAAATGAAAGGACCAATTCACAGAAGTCAGTAGTACTTCGGGATCTGGACCACCCAGCTGGGACATGCTGTTGATCTCAGTCACAGCAGCCTCCCCACTGAGTGTAACAGCCCACATCCTTATAGACTCCACAGTCTATAAGGCTGCCATGGCCTTGAGAACATCAAGGGCATCCACTGCCTTCTGTCAATCTCCTTCATGGCCACCCCGAGATGGTACAAAGAAAATTCAATCCAGCCCAGTGAGATGGATAGCAAAGGCCTGGGCTGCACAGTCATGCAAGGGCTCCAGTCAGAGAAGAAAGCTGGACCAAAGAGCTTTAACAATGGGGCCCAAGCAACAACCCTGAGTCTGCTGCCAACCACCGAAGCCCTCGCTTGAGAAAAATGTTTAGAACTAATGTTCCCCCTTTCTTCCTCAAAAAAGCGTCGTTGCTCAGGGTACCCAAAGGTAAACTGCACTGGGATGGCTGTGACAGACTCACAGCTCTGCAGCATGAAAGCCAGGAATCTGGTATAAGAAGCCATGGTGTGGACGATCAGAACACGGCATTGCTCTCACCAGCAGTTCGGAGTGCTGGGCCGGCTAGCTTAACAGCGAGTGAGGACCGAGACCAATTCTTGATGCACTTAAGGCAACCTCTGGAGAACTCCTGGGCACACGTAGGGGCAGGAAATGACAAATCTATGCATGCATTTTAGGTACAAATATATGGTGACTACCAAAATTTAAGTTTTAGTACTAATATGATACATTTCTTTTTTTTAACATCTTTATTAGAGTATAATTGCTTTATAATGGTATGTTAGTTTCTGCTTTATAACGAAGTGAATCAGTTATACATATACATATGTCCCCATATCTCTTCCCTCTTGCATCTCTCTCCCTCGCACCCTCCCTATCCCACCCCTCTAGGTGGTCACAAACACCGAACTGATCTCCCTCTGCTATGCGGCTGCTTCCCAATAGCTATTTATTTTACGTTTAGTAGTGTATATATGTCCATGCCACTCTCTCACTTTGTCCCAGCTTACCGTTCCCTTTCCCCGTATCCTCAAGTCCATTCTCTAGTAGGTCTGCATCTTTATTCCATATAAGACAAACCCACAGCCAACATCGTCCTCAATGGTGAAAAACTGAAACTATTTCCACTATGATCAGGAACAAGACAAGGTTGCCCACTCTCACCACTATTATTCAACATAGTCTTGGAAGTTTTAACCACAGCAATTAGAGAAGAAAGAAATAAAAGGAATCCAAATCGGAAAAGAAGAAGTAAAGCTGTCACTGTTTGCAGATGACATAATACTATACATAGTGAATCCTAAAGATGTCACCAGAAAACTACTAGAGCTAATCAATGAATTTGGTAAAGTAGCAGGATACAAAATTAATGCACAGAAATCTCTTGCAAATCTATACACTAATGATGAAAAATCTGAAAGTGAAATTAAGAAAACACGCCCATTTACCATTGCAACAAAAAGAATAAAATATCTAGGAATAAAGGAGAAAAAAGACCTGTATGTAGAAAATTATAGGACACTGATGAAAGAAAAAGATGATACTAATAGATGGAGAGAGATACCATGTTCTTGGACTGGAAGAATCAACATTGTGAAAATGACTCTACTACCCAAAGCAATCTACAGATTCAATGCAATCCTTATCAAACTACCAATGGCATTTTTCACAGAACTAGAACAAAAAATATGATACATTTCTACTCAAAGGCTAGGAAATAACTGAAATTAACCTACATTAGTATCTCAGTTAATAGGTGTATATTTTCCTCCTATAGAAGAAAGGGATAAATAACAATAACAACAAAGCTCTCTCAGTGTGGTGGTCCCTATTCAGAGATGCATGCCTGGAGATCAGGACAGGTTCAGACTGATCTCCTACAGTGATAATTCTACAAAATGGTGAGAACGGACCCCAGACCCTGTTATAATGTATCCACAAAATCAAAGTAAACAACACTCTTTAGACAAAAGCATAGACTAAAGTTTCACAAGCATTTTCACTGTGAGTTTTTTTCTTGCATTTATTTATTTATACATATGATCCCATATCTCCTCCCTCTTGCATCTCCCTCCCTCCCAACCTCCCCATCCCACCCATCCAGGTGATCACAAAGCACCGAGCTGATCTCCCTGTGCTATGCGGCTGCTTCCCACTAGCTATCTATTTTACGTTTGGTAGTGTACATATGTCCATGCCACTCTCTCACTTCGTCCCAGCTTACCCCTCCCCCTCCCCATATCCTCAAGTCCATTCTCTAGTAGTTCTGTGTCTTTATTCCCGTCTTGTCCCTACGTTCTTCAAGACATTTCTTTTTTTCTTAGGTTCCATATATATGTGTTAGCATACAGTATTTGTCTTTCTCTTTCTGACTTACTTCACTCTGTATGACAGACTCTAGGTCCATCCACCTCACTACAAATATCTCCATTTCGTTTCTTTTTATGGCTGAGAAATATTCCATTGTATATATGTGCCACATCTTCTTTATCCATTCGTCCAATGATGGACACTTAGGTTGTTTCCATCTCCTGGCTATTGTAAATAGAGCTGCAATGAACATTTTGGTACATGACTCTTTTTGAATTATGGTTTTCTCAGGGTATAAGCCCAGAAATGGGATTGCTGGGTCATATGATAGTTCTATTTGTAGTTTTTAAGGAACCTCCATACTGTTCTCCATAGTGGCTGTAGCAGAACACTCTATGACATAAATCGCAGCAAGATTCCGTTTGGCCCATCTCCTAGAGAAATGGAAATAAAAACAAAAATAAACAAATGGGACCTAATGAAACTTCAAAGCTTTTGCACAGCAAATGAAACCACAAACAAGACCAAAAGACAACCCTCAGAATGGGAGAAAATATTTGCAAATGAAGCAACTGACAAAGGACTAATCTCCAGAATTTACAAGCAGCTCATGCAGCTCAATAACAAAAATACAAACAACCCCATCCAAAAATGGGCAGAAGACCTAAACAGACATTGCTCCAAAGAAGATATACAGACTGCCAACAAACACATGAAAGAATTCTCAACATCATTAATCATTAGAGAAATGCAAATCAAAACTACAATGAGATATCCTCTCACACCAGTCAGAATGGCTATCATCAAAAGATCTAGAAACAATAAATGCTGGAGAGGGTGTGGAGAAAGGGAACACTCTTGCACTGCTGGTGGGAATGTGAATTGGTATAGCCACTATGGAGAACAGTATGGAGGTTCCTTAAAAAACTACAAATAGAACTACCATATGACCCAGCATTCCCACTACTGGGCATATACCCTGAGAAAACCATAATTCAAAAAAAGTCATGCACCAAAATGTTCATTGCAGCTCTATTTACAATAGCCAGGAGATGGAAGCAACCTAAGTGTCCATCATTGGATGAATGGATAAAGAAGTTGTGGCACATATATACAATGGAATATTAGCCATAAAAAGAAACAAAATGGAGTTATTTGTAGTTAGGTGGATGGACCTAGAGTCTGTCATACAGAGTGAAGTAAGTCAGAAAGAGAAAGACAAATACCGTATGCTAACACACATATATGGAATCTAAGAAAAAATATGTCATGAAGAACCTAGAGGTAAGAAGGGAATAAAGACACAGACCTACTAGAGAATGGAATTGAGGATATGGGGAGGGGGAGGGGTAAGCTGTGATAAAGTGAGAGAGTGGCATGGACATATGTACACTACCAAACGTAAAATAGATAGCTAGTGGGAAGCAGTCGCATAGCACAGGGAGATCAGCTCAGTGCTTTGTGATCACCTGGATGGGTGGGATGGGGAGGGTGGGAGGGAGGGAGATGCAAG
>RJWK010065749.1:0-11993 GCA_004363435.1 Platanista minor | reverse complement strand
CCTGGGGCTGGGGCTCGTCTAGATCCCATGATCACACCACCTCGGTCTGCCTGGGATCCTGGGAGGCTTCCAGAAGCTCAGGTGAACTGATGGACTTAGGAAGAGAGTCGGCCCTCAGCAGGAGTGAGTGTGCTCCCTGGAGATGGCTTGGTAGCATCTCAACCAGCAGGATGAACATGCAGAACAACCCGAGTTGGTGTTTTCTGCTAATTGTGCCTGGGGCTGGGGCTCGTCTCCATCCCATGATTACTCCACCTCGGTACGCCTGGGATCCTGGGAGGCTTCCAGAAACTCAGGTGAACTGATGGACTTAGGAAGAGAGTTGGCCCTCAGCAGGAGTGAGTGAGTCACGTGGATTGATTGGCCAAACGGAAGACACGTCTGGAAAAGTTTCCAAATACAAGGATCCGCTGCTTTTTAAAAGTTTGCTTTACTCCACTTTGCTCTTACAAAAGACCTACATTGGTACCAGTTTCGCTTACAGAAAGAAATTCTAAGAGGATTTTTGAATTTACAAAAAAAGGTGAAAAGTTCAGTGTGGGTTTTGCAGTGAAGCCCTTACAGAGGCAGTGTGCACCCTGGGGGCAGCCCCGCCAAGCTTTTTCCTGGGAACCACACTCAGCATCAAGCGGCCAGCTGCCAGAGCTCTGACCAGTATCTGCGAGCACCTGTGCTTCACCTGGATTTATTTCGTGGCTTCGTTATAAAGACATGTCCTAAGGTAACTGCTTCTTCTCTTTATGTCATTTTGGCTGTGAAAGGTTTCACAGGAACACTCTGCTTTCAGATAGTGGGGAAACCTGCAAAATGGTGCAGACGTTTGTTGTCCAGAACGGGACTTCCCTGTGGGTGAGCGGCCCTGAGGACTCCCGGCCAGCAGGCTGCCAGGAAGGAGGGCTGCCCACATCTGCAGCGACTGTCTGCAGTGTTTCTCAGGAGGAGATGCCCCAGCCCTCCTGCCTCCCCTACTGGGACTGAGCAGTGCTAAGGAATCTGGTTTTTTCTTTTCCTCTCACTTTTTCCCCTCCCTCCTCCCTCTGTTCCTTTCCTTCTGCATCTCACCATCCAGAAACCACATCGTAAGGAAGGCTAATTTGGAAGTACGGCAGTCAATGATAAATTCCTTAACTGATGGATCAGGAAACCCGTTTCAGGTGGGAGCATCCCCCTGGACAACCTGCTCAGAAGCCTCCAGACCTGCCTAGCTGCTGTGGCAGGCAGAGCATCCTACTCGTGTTCTGGATTACCTCCTGTGGTAGTGATGGGTTTGGGACATCATTAGATGAATTACCAAAGGAAACAGCGGTATATCTAAAATAGCCACCACGCTGTCAATCAGAGAACAATTTCCCCTGCCATCTGAGCATGGGCATCCTCCCTTTTCTGGGAGGAGGGTCACACGGGCAGAGCTGGCTTCCTGGATGGGTGAACCGTACAGTTGCTCAGGGCCCCCCAACCCTCACGGGGCCCCATGCTTTGCTTAGTGCTCTGCTGTTTGCACCTGACCCAAAGGCCACTCCTCTGTGGTGCCCAAGAATGGGCAGGGGAACAGGCTGCCAACAGCGCAGGCAACAAGTAGGCATTATCTGTAGGGAATTTTAAATAATAATAAAATGTAGTAAAAGTTGGTCCCCCTTTTATTATCATCCTGCAGCAATTCTAAACAATACCAGTAATAAAACCCTCCTCCCTGAAAACATCCTGTGTGGAGTTGTAAATACCTGGTGCAATGACTATTAAGATT
Source organism: Platanista minor (assembly GCA_004363435.1). Taxonomy (NCBI): domain Eukaryota; kingdom Metazoa; phylum Chordata; class Mammalia; order Artiodactyla; family Platanistidae; genus Platanista; species Platanista minor. The sequence continues at coordinate 10,249 of RJWK010065749.1, read as the reverse complement.
TTTTTTTTTTTTTTTTTTTTTTTTTTGCGGTACTCGGGCCTCTCACTGTTGTGGCCTCTTCCGTTGCGGAGTGCAGGCTCAGCGGCCACGGCTCACGGGCCCAGCTGCTCTGCGGCATGTGGGCTCTTCCCAGACAGGGGCACGAACCCGTGTCCCCTGCATCGGCAGGCGGACTCTCAACCACTGCGCCACCAGGGAAGCCCTGGCTATTGAGATTTAATAAGCAGATACGTAAGTAAGCTCCAATATTTGCTTAATTCTGCTGGAATCACAACTTTGGGTTCGTTCCTGCCTTTGCCACATGAGCAATTTTATTTTACTTCCCAGAGCCTGGAGGGGTTAGGAAGGGGCTGCTGCAGCCCGGTCTGGACGCAGAGCAGCAGGGTGGGAGGGCAGGAGGTGGACAGCAGTCAGACAGCAGTCTTGTTGGTACCCAGGCAGTTTGGAACAAACGGTGCCCTCCGGCGTCTAAAGTTTATGGATATTATTAGCCAATCAGCTTTTGTGTTTATTTACTTTTTTATGAAGGTTGACACTCACACCAGTCCCCCACCCCCAAGATCATCACTTTGTGACTACATTTGCTGTGTATCAGCCGGTATATTCCAGACCCTATATAACTTTGAGTAATACAAATTATACTGTATAATTCAACATGCAAACTTCTTAAGATCCAATATATGAGTATTGTGTTGCATTTCAAAAGTGACCATTTAAACTTAAAGTGATATTTTGATATATCTGTGCTTTATTAATCAAATCCTCAGGAAAAACAGTAATAAAAGTGTCACCTTATTTACAAGGTATTTGCAGGGTTTCAATTACTGTTTAGAGGCCTTTTTTTCATCATTAAGTGAAACATACCCCATTTTCCCCACAGTTATATGAGGGTTTGGACAAAGGGCCCTGGTTTTGTTCCTACACAGCCCCAGCACAGCTGCCCCCAGCCCCAGGCTGCCTCAATCTCCCCACGGTCAGGCACATTTTGGTGCCCTCACAGCAGCCAGCTGAGAGGTAAAACCTGTTCCCAGAGAACAGCATCACATTACCTTGTATTATGAGAAAAATAAACTGTAGAGTGAAGAAACACAGTGTTTTTTGTTCTGGGCATCACACTGCTTTTTTGTTTTGTTTTATCTTTTAATTTTTTAATTGAAGTGTACTTGATTTACAATCTTGTGTTAGTTTCAGGTGTACAGCAAAGTGATTCAGTTATACGTGCATATATTCTTTCATCCCACAAATCATTTCTCATTTCTTCTGCTCCTGCCGAGGACGTACCTTTCCAGGTGTGCTGACTGTTGCTGGCCCATCTTCCTGTCTGGAAATGGATTCCACATGGCAGTTAATACCCACGTGGTCACCTTCGGGTTCAGAGGCAGTTTGGTGGGGCTACGTTTTCGTCCCACCCCGTGCTTCAAACTGAGCTCCTCGAACAGCGGGTATGTGGAGCCTCAAGCCGCTGTGGCTCCAAATCACATTCAAAGTTGAAATTCCACATTAGAAAATGAATATTCCTTCTTGGATATGGAATAAATTGCTTGCTGTATATTTAGGTGCTTAGAGTAAAAGGTTTATTATGCCAAAGAGAGAAATGAAGCTTCGGTCAAACAGATCCAAAGGCTATGAAGCCAGCAAGGATTTCAAGAAGTAAATTGCACTTTTACTGTGAAGGCACATGTTCTTTTCAGTCTTGATTTGCACTAAACACAGAATGAGAGTCAAATGGAAATGGAATAGAGGCATATCTCAGAACGGAACCCACAGACGAGAACACACAATCGCAAACATGGTTAAAGCCTCCTCTGCAAAATGGCTGCACTGGCTTTTCTGACAAAGAGTGAAGTATCACATCTTCTGAGGAATTGTGATAACTCATAATGTGGGTAATTGTTTTCAAGTTATAACTGTCAGCTTTGTAAGTCAGATTTGCATTGCAAATGAGAAATATTAATTAAATAGTGAACGTGTTTGAAAGTGACACTGCTCCATGTCTTAATGGTTACCGTTTCAAAGCTGCGTTTAGAGACCTGTTCTGACCTGAAAGATGCTTTGGGATAAACACATATTTACAACAAATTTTTATTTTCCCTTTAATTGAGATAAAGGTATTTTAGAATAAACTTAAACTCAGGAAAGGTTTGTATTCTTGTGTATTATAAGCTGGAGGTTAGCCAAAATCTTCCTTTAAGTAACAGAATAGAGAAACAATTTTTTTTTTTTTTTTTTTTGTGGTATGCGGGCCTCTCACTGTTGTGGCCTCTCTCGTTGCGGAGCACAGGCTCCGGACGCGCAGGCTCAGTGGCCACAGCCCACGGGCCCAGCCGCTCCGCGGCATGTGGGATCCTCCCGGACCGGGGCACGAACCTGTGTCCCCTGCATCGACAGGCGGACTCTCAACCACTGTACCACCAGGGAAGCCCAAGAAACAAATTTTTAAAGATTGACTTTTAGTTTCCCGTCTCCTCTATTTTAAAACAGCCTAGCTTATTAGCTAAAAAGGAGAGGATTTTAATGATTGAAGCCTTGAACTTAATCTGTAGTTTAATATAAAATGTGACATTGCAGGTTGATTGAAACCAGAATACCAAAACACTCAGAACTCAGAGCAGTTCTTAACGATCAAGTGCATTCAAAAGAGTTTCATTTTCGGACAGTTTTAAGAATTTAAGCTACATTGAAATAAAAATAAATTCATGCATGTGAAAACTTGAAATTTTGAATAAGCAACAACTTATGGGCGTGCTGGTGAATCCACTAGCCCCTGACTTTGCCTTCTAAGAAATAAAAGTGACCAGCTTGAAGACAACCACGTTTCCTAGTGACTATATCATCAGGACCAGCATCCATGAGGGAGCCAGACCGTAAACAGGTGACAGCATCCTTGGGTCCGACTGACCGTAGTGCTCACACAGCAGGGGCAAGCAGGGGCTCTGTGTGCTGCAGCTCTGGGAAGCAGTCACCACGCCCCAGCGAGGTGCCCCTTTGCTGGGAGATGAGATCTCAGGCCCTTGAGCCAATCTTCTTGGACTTGGGTGGGAGATATTGTAGGGAACATCCCAAGTCGGATGGGTACCCAGTGCAATAGCTCTCTGCTCTGTCTGTTCTCAGGTGTGGGATCATGGCCCCTCTGACTATCAGACACTAAGCCTGGGTCATGGAGTTCACAGTCCCAGTTAAGGGGACCTTCCAGACCGCTGTCCCCAGCGTACTCCCATTCCTCTGTCTGACTGTCTACAAAGATGGTGAGGGTGTGCGTGGAGCATCAGAGAAGGAGTCTCTGACTCCAGACACCAAAGTTTCCTGCCTGTGCACATGTGTGTTGGGTATTTGCCAGGACAACCTGTGCACAGGTGGCAGGACTGTGCCCTCAGCATCATGCCAGCGCCCTTCCATTCATCTGATAATGGACTCCATGTCTCAAGTGAAGTTGCAGAGAAGTATCCAGAGATACAAAACCTACACTAGAGCATCAATTTCTATGCATTACTGCTCTATCAGTAAATTATATGACGTTTAATGCAAGGCATTAGTCAACATATAAATAATTTCCCCCCAATACATAGGGCCATGAGAGTCAGAGAAATATATAAGTGAAGGCAAATTTTCCCAATAAGCTGTCAGTTTATTTTATTGATCATTTCTCTGGAAAAAAAAAAAAAAAGTTAACTTGGGTCCTTAATTGCCCCATCTAGAACCTTGTTGTTTGTTACTAGACTCTACGGCATTTTTCTTCCAACCTACTTTTTAAATTTCATAGAACCTGGAGTAAAAAGGGGCCCCAAACTCTGTCCAACCTAATGTTTCCCTGAATAGGGTCTGTGCAACTCTGGGCCTCTATGCTGGTCCATTTAAGTATCTCATTGGTTCCATATACTATACCTGACACCCACAGGATGGTATGTAAAATAGTATTTTTATATACTTTACATATATGTACCCATAAATGTACTATATACATAGCTATATGTAGAGATCCCTTTCTGTACATGTATTCAAATGGATCTGCATCAATGCAGAAATTTTATTATTTGAACAGGTAACTCAGTCCAAAAACTAAAAAGTAAAAAAGAAAAAATAGGTTTACAGTGAAAAATCTCTCTGTCCACTCTGCTCCATCTGCCCAATGGATATTAATGTCCTCTGTCATCTTCAGAGATGTTTTACACAAATATAAACAAAGACAAATATTTCCTTTTTTCTACAAATGGAAACTTACTAAGCATAGTGTTCTACACTTTGCTTCTTTGGCATATAGGCATGTCTTGGAGCTCTTTCCATACTGACGTGTAAAAATATTTTGTGTTCTTTTGCACAGCTGCATAATATTCCTCTATATAACATTAATTAAATATAATTTTTTAAATTCAGTCATTGTTGATGGACACCTGGGTAATTGTAATCCAATATTTTTAATATTAGGAACAAGGTTGTCAATTAGAAAAAGCTTTTTAATATTAGAAACAAACACCCTACACATGCTCACAATACACACCCCGTAAAAGTCTCCACAGACTATACACATTGAGCACACTGCACACACACAAAGTATAAGTTAAGCGTCAAAAGAATACAATGTTCCTGTTTGCTGGGTTTGATGGCCTCTGACAGTGTCTGTTTTGTTCTAGTCCATTCATTTCTATTTATTCTATTATATTTTTAAAGAGATTCACCCGGCCCACTGGCTTGATTCTGAGGTGGCCTGTTGTGGGCTGGAGGGTACTGCTGCCCAGCAGATGCTGTGCCATCTGAAAAACACCACCTGTCACCCAACACCTGTCACCTGGTCCCCCTGGTTCTTTAAGCTGTCTTGATGGCTTGGTTAAATCCTGGCTGGATTTCTTGAGGCTGAGCAGGTCCTCACACATCGATGTACAGAGGAGTCACAGGCATACTTAAAAAAAAAAAAAAAGCAAAAAACAAAAAACCTCCTCTTCTGAATGTGGACACCCAGAGCACAGCACGAGCCACGGCAGACTCTTGTCTTCCTGACCTGGTGACACCCCCGTGCTCCCAGTGTCCACCCTCTGGAAGTCAGAGTGCCCCTCGAACGCAGCCCGGGTGTTTGCTGAGGACCGCTCCTCTGCCCGACGCAAATACCCTGGGATGAAAGGAAACGCAGGGCAGGGAAACAGCAGTGAGCTCCCTCAGCTAATAGCTCGACGGCCCCAGAATGCAGGCCACTCTCAAGCCAGGGTCTGTAGGGCCACCCCAGGAGTCTCCAGGCAAACCCTCCAATCAGCCAACAAAAGGAGCGAAAAGTCTGCCGGCCTCATGCATTTGCAGAAGAAGGTTTTACTTTTCAAGAACCGTCATTTTTGCTTATTATTATTATTATTATTTTAATTTTTAAGGAGCTGAGCTTTCATCTTCTTTCATGGAAGAATAAGAAAAGGTCTTTCTAAGGTGTTTTGAATTTCAGAGCCCCGATCTGAGGCTGCTTGTCAGCGTCTCTTTGGGAAGTCTCTTTCTAATCGCTCTATTTGATATTGGCTATGTGGTCGTCAAATGTTTACATTAAGAAGTATACAGTAAGCCTTCACTTTAGAAGCAAATTAATAGTCGGGCACCGTGAGAACCCGACTTGATCTGAATATTGATGATCTCGTTCTCGGAGTCTCTCCGGGGCCGGGGGGTGTGCGCTGTTGATCATTGCTTCTCGCTGATAAGCAAAATATTTCCAGAGTGTGAAGCATTCTGCGGTGTGTGAAGAGGATAACCATAATCTCCATCAGCACGCTAACTTCTCCGCTGCCATTTGCATTGACAAGCAGCCCGAGTTATGCTAAGCTCTCTATTAGAGCCTTCGCCCTGGGAAAGGTCTCCCCATTTGAATAAGGCCTCTTCTGCATGTGAAAAAAGTGCATTGAAAAGGAACGCTCCTTTAATTAGGGTGGCATTTGGAAGCAGAGGCCTTAAATGTTCACTTTTTGTGATGCTAAATTGTCGAGTATTTTCGACTGTATTGTGTCATTTTCGTTCAACATTTTTATTCTTTCTTATTTCTTAAAGAGGGAATGAGTGGCCTGGCTGCCAGAGAGAGCGAGGGAGTGGGTTAGTGTGGCTATCTAGGTTATGGAAAATTTAAATCAAACTGTTTGATGAAATGTAGAAATATGTTTAAATATAGGATTAGACTTCTAATATAGGAAGCAGTCAGGAGATCAAAAGGCTCCAAACGTCATGCTGAAAAGGAGTGGAGAGCTGCCGCAGGAATTTTAGAGCTAAATGACTGAAGAGTGTTTTCAGTGCATTACATCCAATCTGACTTTAAAGTAAAAGTAAACATGGCCGGCAGTGCAGCTGGGGTGGTGGTGTCCCTCCGCCCTGGACCAGCGGCCAGGTGGCCTGAGCGTGGGGTTCTATGTCCAGCACTCACGGGAAGAGGACCCTTGGCTTAAAAATCCGGCTCTGGACAATGACGTGAAATGTCTGAGCGGGCATTCTGGGGACCGGAGTAGCTGCTGGACTTCTACACGCGTGTGAATTTCTCAAATCCATCTTTTATCTTCCTGTATAAACAACAACGACAACTAATCAGACTAAACCCAGACTCAAGCAAGCTGGGAAAGTCAGGCTTGGGTTTTTGGAATGTGATTCAGCAATGATATAAAACAGAAGCTTGATAACCAAGCCAGGGCTGCTGGGAGGACCTGTCTGGTGCAACCTCCCAGGGTACACCTGTCTGGACCCCAGACCTGACCTTCAGATCTTGGCTTTAATAAGCCCCTTTTAACCTTCTCAGCATGGCGGTGAGTGTGTCTAGGCCTGAAAACTCCCACATGTGCAGTGGTGGAGGTGCTATAACAGAGAAGGTGAGTCAAAGTAAGTCACGGGTCCCTCAGGAACTCAGAAACGTCTCATTCTGATTCCTGTACTCATCTGTCAGACTCCATATTTTGTTTGCTCATAGCTGGTGTCTCTCTCCGTTTCTCTCTTATACTTATCTTAACATTTTGTGCAAATGAAAGTTTTAAGACCTGGACTTTATATCAAGGAGGACCGTTTATCGCTACTTAAAATATTATAACTATTTTCCATAAATATAGCTTTATGACTCATCCTTTATGTAAATAAGCATTCCACCAATCACTACACTTTTCCTATTATAGAGATTTTCATGCCTTCAAAACTCTTGCTTGCAGAAGGTCCTGTTCTGGCATCTGTCTCACCAAGCCCTGCCCCCAAATTTAATTAACTTAAACGCTGATGAGCCCACACCTCTTTCCATTTTTGGATTTTTAAGTACGTTTTGAAAATGCAAACTATGAAATTGTCAGTGGGCTTAGGAAGAACAGCTGCAACAGGAAGTCATTTCTGTGCAGGGGGAGTGGCTGAAGGTCATAGGAGGTGCCAGCCCTAGCAGTGAGGGGACTGGACCAGGGACCAGGGGACTGAAGCCGGCGGGGATGGAGGCACAGCATATCAGCACACACTCCCTGGTCAGGTAGGTAGATCTGAGTCCTCTCCAACCCCCGTCGCACTCTCTGAGCCTCAATTGCTCCAGCTGTGAAATGGGGGTAGCGATGGTAGTGAGCCCGTGACAGCATGCACGGATCCCTGGGGAGGAAGCACATGGTGAATGTGGCTGGGATGGAACGTGACCACACTCCTCCCCCAGAAACCTCGTGATTACATTTCTCCTGGTGTCCCTAACGGCGACGGACAGAGTGTATGCCAAAACCCACAGGTCACCCATGAAGTACTCTGAAGGCTTCAGAGAGGGTATTTTTTATATACTTTGAATAGTTTTGAGGGATGTAGATTCACTAAAACTGTTACAAAAATTTTAGTCATTTAATTGATACTTAACGAGCCCAATAAATCTTTATTTGGACTTGGGGACTCTCTGGCCGAGACCCCATGAGGATGATGCTGCGTGAGCCAAAGAAGCAGCCGGAATCTCCTGTCTCCCTGCCGCTTTCCCCCGGGGTCTCCCGAGCTACCCTCCTGCACCTTCACCCAGAAAAGGGTGAGGAGCAAAGGGTGCCCTCAGCCTCTGGTGTCCAGGGCTGTGGCCCAGAGGGTCGGCCTTGAAGACCCTACATGTGCGGTGATTTCAAAAGTGATTTGAAATCATTGTTTATTGTTGCCAGGAGACGTGATTTGGCAGTAAAATAATTCCCTGAGCGACACAGTTTGTGGATAAACCGCAGAGGGGCCCGGTGGAAGACAGTGAAGGCGAAAAGAGGAAACCACTGTCAGAAAAACAGAACAGAAGGAGGGATCTTTTCTAATTAGAAATAGAAGTAGGTGCGCAGCTCTTCCTGAGGTCAGAGGAAGCCGAGGGCGGGAGCAGTCTGCCGTGTGCTCCTGGCCGGCTGGCACTCAGGCCCCAGGGAGTGAACAGCCTGGGCCAGGAGGTCAAAGGCTGGGTTCGTTTCTTCTTTTCCTCCCTAAAATGGTTGGGTCGAAAAAAGTGCAGCAATTAATAAATGAATTAATAACTATGGGAAAACTTAGCTGGGCGAAATACAGAAACTCTATGAGTACAATGCTAAAATCTTCTGGAAAACATTTTTTTTTTTTTTAATCTTGAATTGTGTTTCATGGTTCTGAACAGGAGAAATTAAATTACACCGCCTATAATGTACCTTCAACCTATATTCCGACAGTTTGTTCAACTTCACAAAATAATTCTCAAGTTCACCCGCAGGTACAGACTTGAGAACTATTAGGGGTGTTTTTGAAGAGATGCCTAATGAGGAGGAGTTTGTCATAACAGAGGAAAAAATATGAAGGTAAAATAATTGAAGCAGTGTACATTAGCACTTAGCAATGGCAGATACGTCAATAGAAGAGGGTGAAAATATCAAAAATAGTATAGAGGGTTTAGGGTGCGATAGATTTGAAATTATAAATTGGTACAGAAGGGACAGATTGCTGAAAGATTGCATTGAAAAGCCTGCCTAATCATGTGAAAAGAGACGAATATTGATTGCTACTACACTACTGATTTTAAAATAAGCATTTAAATTAAAATTTTTAATTAAAAAAGAGAAAACACTAAATCTCACTATTCCTTGTACCATTCTGCAAGGAAATAGAAATATTTATCTTTGGTTGAATATGTATTATTAAACATTACACCAAACCCAGAAATAGTTAAGGAGTTTAACTGATTTTACCATCCAAAAAATGTCAAAAATTCACAGAAGAATAATACTATAATTAGTGTTAACAGATAGACAGTAAATGGACAAAGTAGTTGGTATGACAGACAATAGTTAGTACCTTGACATATAAAGTGTACACACTGCTGTATTTAAAATAGGTAACCAATAAGGACCTACTGTATTGCACAGGGAACTCTACTCAGTATTATGTAACAATAAAAAATATATATTACGTAATAAACTAAATGGGAAAAGAATTTGAAAAAGAGTAGATACGTGTATATGTAGAACCGAATCACTTTGCTTCACACCTGAAACTAACACAACATTGTAAATCGTCTACTCCAAAATAAAATAAAACGTTAAAAAAAAATTTAAGTGTTAATATAAATAGAGAGGCCACAGTAATTTTTTTTTTTTTAAACAGGCAAAGGGTATGAACAGATAACATTGAAAAGGAAAAACATAAACGGCCAGAAATCAGGTAAAAATAACTGCAGGCTCACTAGTAAATAACTGCTGTTGTTGCTGTAATAAACCACCAGAAGTTTCGTGGCGTAAAGCACAATACGAATTTATCACCCTACAATTCTGTCCCTTAGAAATCTGACGTGGGCGTGGCTGGCTGAAATCAATGTTCCTATTTGGAGGCTCCGAGAGTCTCCGAGTCTCCGTGCGCTCTGCCCGGGTCCTGTGGCCCTCGGCCCCTCACCTCACCTCGAAACCAGCAGCATTGAGTCACGCCCTTTGCTCACTGCCCTCTCTCGTCTCTGCTGATTCTCCTTCAAATTCTTATTCTCGTCCTTGTGTCCTTCTGACCACAGCCTAGAAAGGCTCTCCACTTTTAGGAATTAAGATGATTATATTAGGCCAAGCCAGGTAATCCAGGATAATCTCTCCATTTCAAGGTCCTTAAGTTAATCACACCTGCAAAGTAATTTTTTCCCCATAAAGTGGACATTCCCTGGGCATTCACAGATTCCAGGGATTAGGACGTGTACATCTTTGGTGGGGCATTATTCTGTCTACTGCAGGCATATAAGGAATTCAATATGCATTTTATATATGTATATAATTTTAACATAGTTTTATTATATGTACAACATATATGTTATATATTATATAACACATTA
>RJWK010065748.1:0-11993 GCA_004363435.1 Platanista minor | reverse complement strand
TTTTATCATAAATGGGCGTTGAATTTTGTCGAAAGCTTTCTCTGCATCTATTGAGATGATTATATGGTTTTTCTCCTTCAATTTGTTAATATGGTGTATCACATTGATTGATTTGCATATATTGAAGAATCCTTGCATTCCTGGGATAAACCCCACTTGATCATGGTGTATGATCCTATTAATGTGCTGTTGGATTCTGCTGGCTAGTATTTTGTTGAGCATTTTTGCATCTATGTTTATCAGTGATATTGGCCTGTAGTTTTCTTTCTTTGTGATATCTTTGTCTGATTTTGGTATCAGGGTGATGTTGGCCACGTAGAATGAGTTTGGCAGTGTTCCTCCCTCTGCTATATTTTGGAAGAGTTTGAGAAAGATAGGTGTTATCTCTTCTCTAAATGTTTGATAGAATTCACCTGTGAAGCCATCTGGTCCTGGGCTTTTGTTTTTTTTAATCATAGTTTCAATTTCAGTGCTTGTGATTGGTCTGTTCATACTTTCTATTTCTTCTTGGTTCAGTCTCGGAAGGTTGGGCATTTCTAAGAATTTGTCCATTTCTTTCAGGTTGTCCATTTTATTGGCATAGAGTCACTTGTAGTAATCTCTCACAATCCTTTGTATTTCTGCAGTGTCAATTGTTACTTCTCCTTTTTCATTTCTAATTCTATTGATTTGAGTCTTCTCCCATTTTTTCTTGATGACTCTGGCTAATGCTTTATCAATTTTGTTTATGTCCACAAAGAACCAGCTTTTAGTTTTCTTGATCTTTGCTATCCTTTCCTTCATTTCTTTTTCATTTATTTCTGATCTGATATTTTTTATTTCTTTCCTTCTGCTAATTTTGGGGTTTCTTTGTTCTTCTTTCTCTAATTGCTTTAGGTGTAAGCTTAGGTTGTTTATTTGAGATGTTTCTTGTTTCTTAAGGTAGGATTGTGTTGCTATAAACTTACCTCTTAGAACTGCTTTTGCTGCATCCCATAGGTTTTTGGGTCATCGTATTTTCATCGTCATTTGTTTCTAGGTATTTTTTAATTTCCTTTTTGATTTCTTCAGTGATATCTTGGTTATTAAGTAATGTACTGTTTAGCCTCCACGTGTTTGTATTTTTTACAGATTTTTTCCTGTAATTGATATCTAGTCTCATAACGTTGTGTTTGGAAAAGATACTTGATACAATTTCAATTTTCTTAAATTTACCAAGGGTTGATTTGTTACTCAAGATATGATCTATCCTGGAGAATGTTCCATGAGCACTTGAGAAGAAAGTGTATTCTGTTGTTTTTGGATGGAACGTCCTATAAATATTTACAATTGTTATATCTTCTTCTTGAATTGATCCCTTGATCATTATGTAGTGCCCTTCTTTGTCTCTTCTCATAGTCTTTATTTTAAAGTGAATCTTGTCTGATATGAGGATTGCTACTCCAGCTTTCTTTTGATTTCCATTTGCATGGAATATCTTTTTCCCTCCCCTCACTTTCAGTCTGTATGTGTCCCTAGGTCTGAAGTGGGTCTCTTGTACACAGCATATATACGGGTCTTCTTTTTGTATCCATTCAGGCAGTCTGTGTCTTTTGGTTGGAGCATTTAATCCATTTACATTTAAGGTAATTATTGATATGTATGTTCCTATTCCCATTTTCTTAATTGTTTGGGGTTTGTTATTGTAGGTCTTTTCCTTCTCTTGTGTTTCCCACCTAGAGAAGTTCCTTTAGCATTTGTTTTAAAGCTGGTTTTGTGGTGCTGAACTCTCTTAGCTTTTGCTTGTCTGTAAAGGTTTTACTTTCTCTGTCGAATCTGAATGAGATCCTTGCTTGGTAGAGTAATCTTGGTTGTAGGTTTTTCCCCTTCATCACTTTAAATATGTCCTGCCATTGCCTTCTGGCTTGAAGAGTTTCTGTTGAAAGGTCAGCTGTTAACATTATGGGGATTCTCTTGTATGTTATTTGTTGTTTTTCCCTTGCTGCTTTTAATATGTTTTCTTTGTATTTAATTTTTGATAGTTTGATTAATATGTGTCTTGGATTTATCCTGTATGGGACTCTCTGTGCTTCCTGGACTTATTAAATATTTCCTTTCCCATATTAGGGAAGCTTTCAACTATAATCTCTCTTCAAATATTTTCTCAGTCCCTTTTTTCTCTTCTTTTTCTGGTACCCCTATGATTCAAATGTTGGTGCATTTAATGTTGTCCCAGAGGTCTCTGAGACTGTCCTCAATTCTTTTCATTCTTTTTTCTTCATTCTGCTCTTCAGTAGTTATTTCCACTATTTTATCTTCCAGGTCACTTATCCATTCTTTTGCCTCAGTTATTCTGCTACTGATCCCTTCTAGAGAATTTTTAATTTCATTTATTGTGTTGTTCATCACTGTTTGTTTGCTCTTTAGTTCTTCTAGGTCCTTGTTAAACGTTTCTTGTATTTTCTGCATTCTATTTCCAAGATTTTGGATCATCTTTACTCTCATTATTCTGAATTCTTTTTCAGTTAGACTGCTGCCTATTTCCTCTTCATTTGTTGGGTCTGGTGGGTTTTTGCCTTGCTCCTTCATCTTCTGTGCGTTTCTCTGTCTTCTTATTTTGCTTAACTTACTGTGTTTGGGGTCTCCTTTTCACAGGCTGCAGGTTTGTAGTTCCTGTTGTTTTTGGTGTCTGCCCCCAGTGGCTAAGGTTGGTTCAGTGAGTTGTATAGGCTTCCTGGTGGAGGGGACTAGTGCCTGTGTTCTGGTGCATGAGGCTGGATCTTGTCTTTCTGGTGGGCAGGTCCACGTCTGGTGGTGTTTTTTGGGGTGTCTGTTGTCTTATTATGATTTTAGGCAGCGTCTCTGCAAATGGGTGGGGTCGTGTTCCTGTCTTGCTAGTTGTTTGGCATAGGGTGTCCAGCACTGTAGCTTGCTGGTCATTGAGTGGAGATGGGTCTTGGCATTGAAATGGAGATCTCTGGGAGATTTTCGCCATTTGATATTACGTGTAGCTGGGAGGCCTCTTGTGGACCAATGTCCTGAACTTGGCTCTCCCACCTCAGAGGCACAGCCCTGACGCCTGGCTGTAGCACCAAGAGCCTGTCATCCACACAGCTCAGAATAAAAGGGTGGAAAAAAAAGAAAGAAAGAAGAAAATAAAATAAAATAAAATAAACAAGTTATTAAAATAAAAATAATTATTAAAAATAAATTTTTTAAGTAATAAAAAAAAGAAAGAAAGAAAGAAGAGAGCAACCAAATCAAAAAACAAATCCACCAATGATAACAGGCACTAAAAACTATACTAACAAAACAAAACAAAACAAAAAAACGGACAGACAGAACCCTAGGACAAATGGTAAAAGCAAAGCTATATGACAAAAATCACACACATACACATTCATAAAAAGAGAAAGAGGGAAAAATATATATATCTCATTGCTCCCAAAATCCACCTCCTCAATTTGGGAAGATTTGTTTTGTATTCAGGTATTCCACAGATGCAGGGCACATCAAGTTTATTGTGGAGATATAATCCGCTGCTCCTGAGGCTTCTTGGAGAGGTTTCCGTTTCTCTTCTTTGTTCGCACAGCTCCTGGGGTTCAGCTTTGGATTTGGCCCTGCCTCTCCATGTAGGTCACCTGAGGGTGTCTTTTCGCCACCAAGACAGGACGGGTTAACGGAGCAGCAGATTCAGGGGCTCTGCCTCACTCAGGCTGGGGGGAGGGAGGAGTACAGAATGCGGGGTGAGGCTAGGGTGGCAGAGGCCGGCGTGACATTGTACCAGCCTGAGGTGCACCGTGTGTTCTCCTGGGTAAGTTGTCCCTGGATCACGGGACCCTGGCAGTGGCGGGCTTCATAGGCTCCCGGGAGGGGAGGTGTGGATAGTGACCTATGCTTGCACACAGGCTTCTTGGTGGCTGCAACAGCAGCCTTAGCGTCTCATGCCTGTCTCTGGGGTCCACGCTGATAGCCGTGGCTCTCGCCCATCTCTGAAGCTTCTTTACGTGGCGCTCTTAATCCCCTCTCCTCGTGCACCAGGAAACAAAGAGGCAAGAAAAATCTCTTGCCTCTTTGGCAGCTCCAGACATTTTCCCAGACTCCCTCCCCCTAGCTGTGGCACATTAGCCCCTTCACGCTGTGTTCACACAGCCAACCCCAGTCCTCTCCCTGGGATCCGACTTCCGAAGTCTGAGCCTCAGCTCTCAGCCCCGACCCGTCCCGGCGGGTGAGCAGACAAGCCTCTCGGACTGGTGAATGCTGGTCAGCACCGATCCTCTGTGCGGGAATCTCTCCGTTTTGCCCTCTGCACCCCTGTTGCTGCACTTTCCTCTGCGGCTCTGAAGCTTCCCCCCTCCGCCACCCTCAGTCTCCGCCTGCAAATGGGCTTCTTAGTGTGTGGAAAGCTTTCTTCCTTCACAGCTCCCTCCCCTAGGTGCAGGTCCCCTCCCTATTTTTTTGTGTCTGTTTTTTCTTTTTTCTTTTGCCCTACCCAGGTACGTGGGGAGTTTCTTGCCTTTTGGGAGGTCTGAGGTCTTCTGCCAGTGTTCAGTATGTGTTCTGTAGGAGTTGTTCCAGATGTAGATGTATTTCTGATGTATTTGTGGGGAGGAAGGTGATCTCCATGTCTTACTCTTCTGCCATCTTGAAGCTCCTCCCCCCTTATTGTTTTTTTAACTTGCATTTCTCTGATAGCATATGATGTAGAGCATCTTTTCATATGCTTGTTTACTATTTACATATATGCTTTGGTGAGGTGTCTGTTAAGGTCTTTGGCCCATTTTTAAATTACTTTTTTCTTATTGTTGAGTTTTAAGAGTTTTTTGTATATTTTGGATAACAGTCCTTTACCAGAAGAGTCTTTTGCAAATATTTTCTCCCAGTATGTGGCTTGTCTTAATAGTCTCTTAACTGTGTCTTTTGCTGAGCAGAAGGGTTTTTTTGTTTTGTTTTGTTTTGTTTTTTGTTTTTGCCTGTGTCAGGTCTTAGTTGTGGCACATGGGCTCTTTGCTGCAGTGCATGGGCTTCTCTCTAGTTGTGGCATGCGGGTTTTGTCTTCTCTAGTTTTGGTGTGCAGGTTTTCTTTCTCTAGATGTGGTGCATGGGCTCCAGGGCTTGTGGGCTCTGTAGTTGTGGTGCACGCAGGCTCCAGAGCATGTGGGCTCTGTAGTTTGCAGCACGTGGGCTCTCTAGTTGAGACGCACAGGCTCAGTAGTTGTGGCGTGTGTGGATCTTAGTTCCCTGACCAGGGATCGAATCCACATCCCCTGCATCACAGGACAGATTCTTTACCACTGGACCACCAGGGAAGTCCCAGAAGTTTTAAATTTTAATGAAATCAGCTTATCAGGTTTTTTTTTCCTCTCATGGATCATGCTTCTGGTGTTATATCTAAAAAGAAAAATTGCCAAACCCAAGGTCATATAGATTTTCTCCTATGTTATTTCCTAGGAGTTTTATAGTTTTATATTTTACACTTAGGTCTATGATACAACTTAAGTTAATATTTAAGATGTTAAAGTGTAACATCTATGTCTAGATGCTTTTTCTTTTCTTTTCTTTTCTTTTGGCAAGTGGATGTCCAGTTGTTCCAGCACCATTTGTAGAAAGGACTATTCGTTCTCCACTGAATTGCCTTTGCTCCTTTGTGAGAGATTAGTTGGCTGTATTTGTGTGGATCTATTTGGGGGCTTTCTATTTTATTCCATTGATCTATTTCTCTTTCTTCACCAATGCCAGACTCTCTTGATGACTGTAATTTTAGAGTAAATCTTGAAGTCAGGTAGTGTCAGTCTTCCAACTTTGTTGATCTCCTTTAATTTTGTATTGGCTATTCTTGGGCTTTTGCCTTTCCATATGAACGCTAGAATCAGTTTTTGATAAACACAAGTGTAACTTGTTGGGCTTTTATTGTGATCGTGTTGAATCTATAGATCAAGTTAGGAAGAACACAATATTTAGTCTTCCTATTCATGTTCATAGAATATTTCTCAAGTTATTTGGATCTTTTATTTTTTTAATCAGAGTTTTGTAGGTTTCCTCATATAGGTCTTGTACATATTTTGTTAGATTTATTCCTAAGTACTTCATTTTTTGTTCTAATATAAATGGTAGTATATTTTTAATTTCAGATTCCAATATTGGTTATTGGTAGTATATAAGAAAGCAGTTGACTTTTGTATATTAACTTTGTATCCAGCAAACTTGCTATAATTGCTTATTAGTTCCAGGAAGTTTTTGTTGATTCTTTGGGATTTTCTACATAGAGAATTACATCATCTGTGAACAAAAACAGTTTTATTTCTTCCTTCTCAATCTGTATGTCTTTTATTTCCTTTTCTTGTCTTCTGCATTGGCTAGGACTTCCAGTACAATGTTGAATCATAGTGATAAGAGGGGACATCCTTGCCTTCTATCTGATCTTAGTGGGAAAACGTTTAGTTTCTCACTATTAAATATAATGTTAGATGTAGGGTTTTGGGAGATTTTCTCTATCAAGTTAGGGAAGTTCCATCTATATTTCTATTTTGCTGAGGTTTGTTTTTTTTTTTTAATCATGAATGGGTGTTGGATTTTGTCAAATGTTTTCTCTGAATTTTTGATATGGTCATATTATTTTCCTCTTTAGCTTGTTGATGTGATAGGTTACATTAATTAATGTTTGAATATTAAACTAGCCTTGCATACCTGGACTAAATCCCACTTTGTCATGGCATATAACTCATTTTATGCATTGTTGGATCCAATTTGCTAACATTTTATTGAGGGTTTTTGTATCTATGTTCATAAGAGATATTAGTTTGTAGTTTTCCTTTCTTGAAATGCCTTTGTCTGGTTTTGGTGTGAGGATAATAGCTGGTCACATAAAATGAGTCAGGAAATACTTCCTCTGCTTCTATTTTCTGGAAGAGATTGTAGAGAATTGGCAGAATTTTTTCCCTAAATGTTTGGTATAGTTCACCAGTGAAATCATCCAGGCCTGGTCCTTTCTGTTTTGGAAGGTTATTAATTATTGACTTAAAATTTGATAGAAGTCTGTTCAGATTAGCTATCTCTTTTTTGACTTTTGGTAGATTGCATCTTTCTAGAAATTGACCCATTTCAACTAGATTATCAAACTCGTGAGCATAGAGTTGTTAATAATATTTCTTTATTATCTTTTTAATGTCCATAGGATCAGAAGTGATGGTTCCTTTTATATCTGATATTAGCAATTCATGTCTTCTCTCTTTTTCTCTTAGTTAACCTGGCTAGAGGTTTATCAACTTTATTGATCTTTTCTAAGAACCAACTTTTGGTTTCATTGATTTTATCTCTTGATTTCCTATTTCAATCTTATTGCTTTCTGCTCAAATTTTTGTTATTTCTTTTATTCTACTCAGTTTGGACTTAATTTTTTCTTCTTTTTCTGTTTCCCAAGGTAGAAGCTTAGATTACTGATTTTAGACCTTTCTTCTTTTCTGATAATTCGTTAAATACTATAAATTTCCCTCTAAGCACTGCATCTTACAATTTTGATTAGCTGTATTTGAATTTTCATTTAATTCAAAATATTTTAAAAATTGCTCTTGAGACTCCTTCTATGACTCATGTGTTATTTAGAAGTGTGTGCTTTACTCTCCAAATATTTTGGGGTTTTTCAATTATCTTTCTCTTATAGATTTCTATTCCATTATGGTTTGAGAGCATACATTGTATGATTTCTGTTCTTTTAAAATTTAAGGTGTGGTTTATGGCCCAGAATGTTGTCTATCTTGGTCAGTGTTCCATATGAGCTTGAAAAAGAGGTGTATTCTGTTATTGTTGGATGGGGTATTCTATAGATGTCAAATAGATCTAGTTGATTGATGATATTTTTCAGTTCAACTATGTCCTTGCTGGTTTTCTGCCTGCTGGATCTGTCCATTACTGATAGAGAGGTATTGAAGTCTCCTACTATTATAGTAGATTTATCTATTTCTTCTTGTAGTCCTATTGGTTTTTGCCTCATGTATTTTGAGACTCTGTTGTTAGGCACATGCACACTAAAGATCTTTGTCTTCTTGGATAATTGACCCCTTTATCATTATGTAATGCCTAAATAATTTTCTTTATCCCTAATAATTTTCTTTTCTCTGAAATCTCTTCTGTCTGAAACTAATATAGCTTCTCCAGCTTTCTTTTGGTTAGTTAGCATGGTATACCTTTCTCTATCCCTTTACTTTTAATCTATGTGTATCTTTATGTATTTAAAGTGGGTTTCTGGGACTTCCCTGGTGGTGCAGTGATGAAGAATCTGCCTGCCAATGCAGGGGACATAGATTCAATCCCTGGTCCAGGAAGAGCCCACATGCCATGGAGCAACTAAGCCAGCGTGCCACAACTACTGAGCTCACGCACCACAACTACTGAAGCCTGCGTGCTCCAGGGCCCGCATGCTGCAACTCCTGAGCCTGCATGCTGCAACTACTGAAGCCCACATGCCTAGAGCCCATGCTCTGCAACAAGAGAAGCCACCGCAATGAGAAGCCCACACACCGCAATGAAGAGTAGCTCCCATTCACCACAACTAGAGAAAAGCCCGTGCACAGCAATGAAGACCCAATGCAGCCAAATAAATAAATAAATTTTAAAAATATACATATAAAAATAAATAAATGAAATAAAGTGGGTTTCTTGTACACAACATACAGATGGGTCTTATTTATTCAGTCCATTCTGACAGTCTCTGTCTTTTAATTGGTGTTTTAAACCATTGATTTTTTTTTTTTTTTTTTGGCTGCATTGGGTCTTCATTCCTGCGTGCAGGCTTTCTCTAGTTGCAGTGAGCAGGGGCAACTCTTTGTTGTGGTGCACGGGCTTCTCATTGCAGTGGCTTCTCTTGTTGCAAAGTATGGTCTCTAGGCATACAGGCTCAGTAGTTGTGGCGCACAGGCTTAGTTGCTCCACGGCATTCAGAATCTTCCTGGACCAAGGATCGAACCCGTGTCCCCTGCATTGGCAAGCAGATTCTTAACCACTGTGCCATCAGGGAAGTCCCATGTATGATACTTTCAATGTATTGTTGAATTCAATTTGCTAATATTTTATTGAGGATGTTTGCATCTATGTTCATCAGGGATATTGGCCTGTAATTTTATTTTTGTGTGGTGTCTTTGTCTGGTTTTGGTATCAGGGTAATTTTGCCTTTGTAAAATAGTTTGGAAGTGTTCCTTCCTCTTTGGTTTTTTGGAATAATTTGAGAAGGATAGGTATTAACTCTTCTTTAAATGTTTGGTAGAATTCACCTGTGAAGCTATCTGGACCTGGACTTTGTTTTGTGGGAGTTGTTTGATTACTGATTCAATGCTGTTACTAATAATCAGACTATTTGGATTTTTCTATTTCTCCATGATTCAGTCTGGGAAGATTGTATATTTCTAGGAATTTATCCATATATCTATGTCTATTTTGTTGGCATATAATTGTTCATATTATTCTCTTATGATCTTTTGTATTTCTGTGGTGTTTGTTATAATTTCCCCTCTTTCATTTCTGATTTTATTTAGTGGCTCTTTTTTTCTTGGTGAGTATGGCAAAAAGTTTGTCAATTTTGTTTTTCTTTTCAAAGAACCAACTCTTAATTTCATTTATCTTTTCTATATATTTTTTTAGTCTCTATTTCATGTATTTTCTCTTTGATCTTTATTATTTCCTTTCTTTTATTAATTTTGAGTTTTTCTTGTTCTTTTTCCAGTTTCTTTAAATGTACATTTAGGTTTGTTATTTGAGATTTTTCTTTTTTCTTTAGATAGGCCTGTATCACTATGAATTTCCCTCTTAGAACTGCTTTTGCTGTGTCCCATAGATTCTGGAAAGTTATGTTTCCATTTTTATTTGTCTCAGTATTTTTTTTAATTTCCTCTTTGATTTCTTCATTGATCCATTGATTCGTTAGTAGTGTGTTGTTCAGTCTCCATGTGTTTATTTTTTTTTCCAGTTTTCTTCTTGTAGTTGATTTATAGTTTGCTGTGGTCAGAAAACATGCTTGATATGATTTCAGTCTTCTTAGATATATGGAAACTTGCTTTGTGGCCTAGCAGGTGATCACATCTGTTAAGACCCTATTTCAAAATAAGGCTACTTTCACCAATTCTGGGTGGACACGAATTTGGGGAGAACATTATTCAACCCAGCATAAACTGTTTCTTTCTCCATGTGGTATGTCTTCTTTGCTTTATAAAAATATAATATTTTTTTCCTTTTATGTGCTAATTCCAAACTCCTAATTTATCCCTCTCCCAAACCCTTTCCCCTTTGGTAACCATAAGTTTGTTTTCTATGTTTGTGAGTCTGTTTCTGTTTTGTAAATAAGTTCATTTGTGTCATATTTTAGATTCCACATATAAGTGATATCATATGGTATTTATCTTTCTTTTAATACAAGATCTTTTGATATTTAAGAAGTTTAGGGACTTCCCTGGTGGTTCAGTGGTTAAGAATCTGCCTGCCAATGCAGGGGACATGGGTTCGATCCCTGGTCCGGGAGGATCCCACATGCTGCAGAGCAACTAAGCGATGGGCCACAACTACTGAGCCTGTGCTGTAGAGCCCATGAGCCACAGCTACTGAGCCCATGTGCCACAACTACTGAAGCTCACATGCCTAGAGCCCATGCCTTGCAACAAGAGAAGCCACTGCAGTGAGAAGCCCATGCACCACAATGAAGAGTAGCCCATGCTTGCCACAACCAGAGAAAGCACCTGCACAGCAATGAAGACCCAACACAGCCAAAAATAAATAAATAAAATTTATTTTTAAAATAAATAAATAAAATTTATTTTTAAAATAAATAAATAAGTTTATATTTTTGTTCTATGGCTACAGTAATATTTAGTCCTTTCACAGATCCTTAATCCCCCTTTTCCTTATTTAAACTTTTGCTATCTGATTTGTCAGTATTTTTTATTGTAGTAAAATACACATGGCATAACATTTACTATCTTAACCTTTTTTAACTGTATAGTTCAGTGCTATCAAGTACATTCACATTGTTGTGCAACCATCACCAGCATCCATCTCCAGAACTCTTTTTGTCTTGCAACACTGAACCTTTGTACCCATTAAACAATAACTCCTCATTCCACTCTCTCCTCAGCCCCTGGCCACTACCCTTCTACTTCCTTTCTGTATTAGTTTGACTAGATACTCCTAGTACCTTATATATGTGGAACCATGCAGTATTTGTCCTTTTGTGACTGGTTACTTGATAGTTTGTCAGTTTTTAATGATATCCACTGATTTTCATTTATTACCTACACAGTTATTAGTGATTTTAATCTACTTTCCCCTTTCTCCCTCCCTACTCCTCCTATTTTTGGTAGCATTATTTTCACTTTTAATGTTTATGTGCCCAAATTTCTATCTTTATTTTATTCTGAGATCTAGAGTTAAATCTATGAAATGCCTACCTCAGTTATTTTTATTTATTTATTTATTTATTTTTAAACATCTTTATTGGAGTATAATTGCTTTACAATGGTGTTAGTTTCTGCTTTATAACAAAGTGAATCAATTATACATATACATATGTTCCCATATCTCCTCCCTCTTGCGTCTCCCTCCTTCCCGCCCTCCCCATCCCACCCATCCAGGTGATCACAAAGCACTGAGCTGATCTCCCTGTGCTATACGGCTGTTTCCCACTAGCTATCTATTTTACGTTTGGTAGTGTACATATGTCCATGACACTCTCTCACTTTATCACAGCTTACCCTTCTCCCTCCCCATATCCTCAAGTCCATTCTCTAGTAGGTCTGTGTCTTTATTCCTGTCCTGCCCCCAGGCCCTTCACAACACTTCTTTTTTCTTAGATTCCATATATGTGTTAGCATACGGTATTTGTCTTTCTCCTTCTGACTTACTTCACTCTGTATGACAGACTCTAGGTCCATCCACCTCATTACGAATATCTCCATTTCGTTTCTTTTTATGGCTGAGTAATATTCCATTGTATATATGTGCCACATCTTCTTTATCCATTCATCCGATGATGGACACTTAGGTTGTTTCCATGT
>RJWK010065747.1:0-11967 GCA_004363435.1 Platanista minor | reverse complement strand
TTCTTCAGTGGACCTTTAGGTTGTTTCCATGTCATGCCTACTGTAAGTAATGCTGAAATGAACATGAGGGAGCAGATATCTCTTCCAGGTAGTAATTTCAACTCCTTCAGTGATATATCCAGAAGTGGCATTGCTGGGTTATATGGTAGTTCTATTTTTAATTTTTTGAGTAAACTCCATACTATTTTGCATAGTGGCTGTACCAATTTATATTCCCACCTACAGTGCACAAGGGTTCCCTTTTCTCCACATCTCTGCTCGCACTTACCTCCTATCTTTTTGACAATAGCCATTTAACAGGTGTGAAGTGATATCTCATTGTGGTTTTGATTTGATTTACATTTCCCTGATGATTAGTGATGTTGAGCACCTTTTCAGGTAGCTGTTTGCCATTTGAATATCTTCTTTGGAAAAAGGTCTATTCAGGTTCTTTGCCCATTTTTTAATCAGTTTATTTGAGTTTCTGCTATTGAGTTATATGAGTTCCTTATATATTTTTGATATTAATCCCTTACCAGATATGAAGTTTGCAAATATTTTCTCCCATTCCTTAGGTTGCCTGTTCATTTTATTGATTGTTTCCTTTGCTGTGCAGAAGCTTTTTAGTTTGATGTAGTCCCACTTGTTTACTTTTGCCTTTCTTGCTTGTGCTTTTGGTGTCATATCCAAAAAATCGTTGCCAAGACCAGCGTCGAAGAACTTTTCCTCTGTGTTTTCTTTTAGGATTTTTATGGTTTCAGATCTTACATCTTTTATCCATTTCAAGTTAATTTTTATGCATTGTGTAAGATAGGGTTTTTTGGTTTTTTTGTTGTTGTTGTTTTATTTATTTTGGGCTGCACTGGGTCTTTGTTGCTGCATGCGGGCTTTCTCTAGTTGCAGTGAGTGGGGGCTACTCTTTGTTGCGGTGCGCAGGCTTCTCATTGCGGTGGCTTCTCTTGTTGCGGAACATGGGCTCTAGGCTCACGGGCTTCAGTAGTTGTGGCACGCAGGCTCAGTAGTTGTGGCTCGCAGGCTCTAGAGCAAAGGCTCAGTAGTTGTGGCGTGCAGGCTTAGTAGCTCTGCAGCACGTAGCATCTTCCTGGCCAGGGCTCGAGCCCATGTCCCCTGCATCGGCAGGCAGATTTTTAACCACTGCACCACCAGGGAAGTCCTAAGATAGGGTTTTTGTTTGTTTGTTTGTTTTTTATTTATTTTAACATCTTTATTGGAGTATAATTGCTTTACAGTGGTGTGTTAGTTTCTGCTTTATAACAAAGTGAAGCAGCTATACATATACATATATCCCCATATCCCCTCCCTCTTGTGTCTCCCTGCCACCCTCCCTATCCCACCCCTCTAGGTGGTCACAAAGCACCAAGCTGATATCCCTGTGCTATGCGGCTGCTTCCCACTAGCTGTCTATTTTGGTAGTATATATAAGTCCATGCCTCTCTCACTTCGTCCCAGCTTACCTTTCCCCCTCCCCGTGTCCTCAAGTCCATTCTCTACATCTGCGTCTTTATTCCTGTCCTGCCCCTGGGTTCTTCATAACCTTTTTTTTTCTTTAGATTCCATATATATGTGTTAGCATTCGGTATTTGTTTTTCTCTTTCTGACTCACTTCACTCTGTATGACAGACTCTAGGTCCATCCACCTCACTACAAATAACTCCATTTCGTTTCTTTTTATGGCTGAGTAATATTCCATTGTATATATGTGCCACATCTTCTTTATCCATTCATCTGTCAGTGGACACTTAGGTTGCTTCCATGTCCTGGCTATTGTAAATAGAGCTGCAGTGAACATTGTGGTACATGACTCTTTTTGAATTATGGTCTTCTCAGGGTATATGCCCAGTAGTGGGATTGCTGGGTCGTATGGTAGTTCTTTTTTTAGTTTTTAAGGAATCTCCATACTGTTCTCCATAGTGGCTATACCAAGATAGGGTTTTAATTCCATTGTTTTGCGTGTGAATACCCAGTTTACCCAACACCATTTTAAAAATTTATTTATTTATTTATTTAGGCTCCACTGGGTCTTAGTTGTGGGATGCGGGATCTTTTAGTTGCAGCATGCGGACTTCTTAGTTGCAGCATGGGGACTCTCAGTTGCGGCATGCATGCAGGATCTAGTTCCCCAACCAGGGATTGAACCCAGGCCCCCTGCGCTGGGAGTGTGGAGTCCTACCCACTGGAACATCACAGAAGTCCCCCAACACAGTTTATTGAAAAGACTTTTCTCCTTTGAGTATTTTTGGCTCACTTGTCAAATATTGACCATATATTGGGGCTCTCTGTTCTGTTCCTTTGGTCTATGTGTCTGTTTTTGTGCCAGTACCATACTATTTTGATTACTATAGCTTTGTAATATACTTTGACATCAGGGAGTGTGATGCCTCCAACTTTGTTCTTCTTTCTCCAAATTGCTTTGGCTATTTGGCATCTTTTGCAGTTTCATACGAATTTTAGGATTGTTTTTTCTATTTCTGTAAAAATGCCTTTGGAATCTTGATAGGAATTGCACAGAATGTATAGATGGTTTTGGATAGTATGGACATTTTAACAATGTAAATTCTTCAAATCCATGAACACAAGATATCTTTCCACTTATTTGTGTTGAAGTTCTTAATTTTTGATCATGGAGACCTGCATTTTCAGTTTGTACTGGGCTCTGCAAATTATGTAGCTGATTGTGCTTGGACTAGATGTCCTGCCCTAGGAATTATGTGATCTTCCTTGAGGAAGGATTATGAGCCCCCATTTTACTCTTAAGTTCTTTGGTATAATTTTTGCTTCCTGTGTGGAATTTTTTGTTTTCCCCCCAAAATCTCTGTTATTTTAGGCTTTATGGATTTTCATTTTATTTTATTCCTGATAAAGAAATAAAATACTCATGCAAAAAAAAAAAGAAAGAATAAAATAAGAAAGGAATTTTTAAAAAGTGGGAGAAAGAACCCATAGACCCCCTAGTCTCAAAGCTTTCATAAATGTGAGAAATAAGTCCAAGGAATATGTCAGCTTTTTAGGAAATAGGTATAATGGGGTGGAGGAGGAACCAGAAAGCAAATTGCTTTTAAGTGAACTCTTCCCTTGTGGGATTAGAGGTGTCCCTACCAAGAAAAACATATCCTTGAGATGTAGCAAAAATTACTCTTGGTGCAAATATCTTTTTTGAAAATCACACATTTAAAAAATAGTTATTTTCTGAATCCCTACTTTTACTATACAGAATTTAAGTATAATTCAAATTCAGATAGGTAGAACTACATCATCTGGGCTTGCTTTCTTTGGTGGGAATATTTATTCACTCATTCATTGTTCATTTACTCATTCATTCATCAAATCTTCATGGAGCACTCATTCTATGAGAGTCTCTGTCATAATCACTGAGGCTACAGACTATAAAAATGAACCATAGAGTTCCAGCCCTCAGACATCACAGTCTAGTGGAAGGGACAGACATAACCAGACAGTCACAGGGAAATTCTGTAACAGAGGCATCACCAAGGATGGAGGCACCAGCCCATGCACCACCATCTCAGTGAGGGAAGAAAAGGAGGGGAAGTATTAAGGGGGTGACAAATAATCAAGTCAGTATTTTTCAACAGCTTTGTCTATGAAACAGTATATTCCCTTTAACTTTTAACTTCTTTTTTAAGGGATTATTTTATTAGAGGTCTAGGAGTTTAATTCCCAGAGCAAGGGTGTTATTTGTCTCTGATAGAGGTTTAGGATTTTTTGTGAGATCTTTCTGATGAAGACAAATGGCCTTATCTTCCCTCTCATAGGAGAATCTGGTACGTAAAAAGATTCAGCCACATACTAGGTTATGTTGTGATTTAGAAGCTGTCTTGAAAGTACATATATTATATCTATAAAACCCTCAGGTAAGGAATGAGAGATTAATCACCCAAGTCAGTGTTTCTTTTCACTGAGAATCAGGATCTGAGGAAAAGCAGCAAGGAAGTTAACATTTGACTACCTACTTTTGCTTAAGTACTTTATTTCATTTAATTACTTTTAGCAACTGTTTCTATTTTTTTCAAATAAAGAAACTGAGTGCTATTTCTTCCCTGCCTAGCACTCCAGGACTAAAACTCTTCTCTGAACCCAGCCTTGGCTGGGTTCGGATGGGCTATCCAACTCTCATCTGCCTGAGATTCTTCCTAAATGCAACTGCTGCTCTCCTTTTGCTGAGGCTTGTTGAGAACAATCCAATCACCTGGGTGTTAGCGTCAGCACCTGCCTTATGTGAGGAGCATCCTGTACTGGTATCTAACCTTCAGTGGCCACAAAAGGAAATTATAGGAGCTGTGTATTGAGCATCTACTCTATGTAGAATAAAGACTTTACATACATTCTCACTAAAAATTCATAGTAATCCTTTGAGGTAGCGACAATTTTGACTCAAGGTCACAGCTAGAAGATGATGGAGCCAGGATTCTAGTCTAACCCAGGTCTGACTTTGCATTATAATATGCTGTCTCTTTGTCCTGGACGTCCTGAAATATGAAAATCTGCCAGAACCAAGCCCCAATATTTTTGCCCCTGTGGACACCATGTATTAGATTGGAAGCACTCCTTCCACCAGAGTCCTACAGCTGGCTCAGGTTTCCCTCCTTACCAACCCATATTGCTGAACTCCTTGGGCTCGAATATTCCAAGAATTTAGTAACTTCTAGAGCTTTAATCCAGCCATTAGGCTGTATTGGTGAGTCTGTAGGCTGGGGACGAGGAAGCTTGAACTCACATCACAACTCTGGGATGATGTGAACAAGTCACTTGATTGAGGTCTTAGTTTCCTTTCTTCAAATAGAGAGAAAATCCTCTTTCCACGCAATAATTCTGCTTCTCTATGGGTTCATCAACGCAGACCTTAGACGACTGGGAGCCCCTCAAGTTTCATATTTCCCAAAGGGATATTCACATTGTATTCTATGTAGAGGTATCTCCTGGAGCTGTGCAGTCCATACCCCTGCTTGCTGTTGGTCCTGTAGAAATTTCTTCCCATGGGGAGCTTCCTTCAAGCAGATACTCCTTTTTTCCTTTCTTTTTTTAAAAGAGTTGTGATGGGACCCATAAAAAAAAACTTGTGTTTTTCACTTTCAGCTGGAAGCGGTTCTATAGCAGATGGAGTCTGTTTTTAATCCTTCTTGCCACCCCCAGCTTCTTCTTTCTGCTGCCACTCTCCAATTCCTCACGTATTCCAGCCAAAAATGCCTAGGATAAAACCTGTCTAGGATCAAGACCAGACCAGGAGTGACACTGAGTTTGAATATCGACACAAGGGTGGAAAAAACAGCCTCCTGATAGAGAACTCTTTCCAAAAGGAAACCAGGCACGATGCTCAGAAAGGAAAAGCAATTCTAAGAATGAATATCAAGATTTCATATCACATACATGGAGTTGGCTTGTTGTTTGTTTGGGGGGGGGGGTGTTTACATGTACACATAGGCAACAGTATGGACCCCGCCTTCCTCTGGGAATCAAAATAGCCTTCAGTCCCCCAAGTCAGGGAGCAGAAAGCTGCTCTGAGCTGTGTTTATGAGCAGGCGGGCCCAAGTCCTCACATTTGTGGCCCTGTCGTGGGCAGCTGTCCCTGACCAGATGTACCACACATAAAAAGAAGCAGCTCCCAGCACAGAGCATGGATGAATGATTCATGGGCTCAGGAGTCATCCACTGTTAGGAAAGCCCTCACCCCTTTGAATCCTCTAAGCTGAGGGCTTCTCCTCCCCACTCATCCCCTCCCTCCTCCCTCTATTCAGTAGCTGGTCCAGGACCTGCACAGCCCCTTTACTCTAACGTGCACTCTGAAAGGCACCCTAGCTGCTGCTGTATATTTGCTCTAGGAAGTTGAATAAGTAACTCTATCTCTTTGAGGTGTTATCATCTGTAAAATGGAGATTATGCTCCCTTGCAGAGGGGTTGGGAGGAAGCTGGGAAAATGTATAGGCGCACAATGTGAACAGTAGCTGCTTGTTTCTCTGCTTTCCGTGTTGTACTTTTGGTGAAAATGATTTTTATATCTGTAGGTCAAGAAGAACAGGATATGATTTAAATATCTGGTGTTTTTAGAGAACCTTACAGTCTACACAACACTTAACGCAGTCTCCTTTGCGTATAAAGAAGAAACAAAATAAGCTAGGCAGGGCTGCTAGCACTATTCCTGTTGCACAAATAAGGAAGCTAAAGTTTAAAGGCACTGACATTGCCAGAAAGCAGTGTTGCTGGATCTAGAGTCCAAGGCTTTTAACTCCATCCTAGGGCTGTAAGCTCTCACTCCTTCTCATTTGTCCGAACCCCTTTTCACAGACCTGTTTTTGTGACTGCTTGTAAATCACAAAATAGCAAGGAGGAGAAGCAAGAAGTCGATGTATCACTGAGAAGTAAACATTTGGAAAGTAAAGTGCTGTCTATACGTTAATATTAATCTCGGACGGCTAAATCAGCAAGATAACATGATCCATCTCAGAGTAGCCAACAAACTACTGTGAACTAAAGCTCAGGGAGTTTAGGTCACCAGGGCCCCGTTTGCAACTCTTGAAGATTTTGAAATTAAGGCCAGAGCCTCCTCCTCATCCTGTCTATTATTGTAGCTATTTCCCCTCTTGAACTCCCTGGCAGGAATTTCACAGTAGTTGCATGACTGACTCTATGGAAAGATGACCTCCCAGAGTTACAACCGACTGTTCTTTATCTGTTCCCCACCTTTTCTCTACTAAAATTTTGGGTGAGACTGCCCCCTACTTTAAATATTTTGTGAATATTTATACTTCTAGTAATCCGTGAATTTCCCCAGTAACTCAACAGCAGAATTATTTTAAGTCCTGGTTCCCTTCCAGGATGAAACTATACCCACAGGTATGCGTTTGGGGAAATCTTCAACCTCCATTGGAGAAATGTTATCAGGTTCTTCAAACAGCTCCTTCCTCTCCGGAGAGAATGATGGGTGCCTTAAAGGTCAGGACCCCTTATTTCAGCTGGACTTCTCACAGCAGGGAGGGCCGTGGTGGAGACAGGCAGTCCACTCAGGTGCCTTCTGGTGACCTTGGTCCCTTCCCCCACTACCCCAACGCAGTGAGTGGGAGTGCCGGGGAGGAGCTGGGCGTGGAGGACGGTGGGGAGGAGAGGGGCCTTTCTGGGAGACCTGACCCTTTCTCTCTCCTCATTCCTGGGAGGAACTTTTCCTCCCTTGTTCCCTCCCCTACCTTTTGTTTTCTGGGTTGTTGTTTTTTTTTTTTTAACTGAGGTCAGATCTCTCACTCCTCTGGGAGACCCTTGTTGGAAGCTTAGAGCAAATGTGGGAGGTGATAGGCAGCTTCTCCCCAGGCTTACACAGGTCCCTGGAGAAAAGAACAGAGTGGAGACTGATCCGGGCCCCAGCCCAGAGGCGGAGGCTGCTCTCTGAATCACCCACCCTTTTTTTCCAGAGACAGTGGGGAAAATAAACATCCAGACCAGTTTCCAGCCAGATCTGAAATCCTCATGCCTTAAAAAAAAAAAAAAATTGGTATTCTAAATAACCCTGAAATATCAGACCTTCCTCCTCAGTCTTTTGTTTATTTGTTGTTTTTTTGGCTACAGCTGGGTCTTGTCACCCTGAGAAGTAGGCTTTGAGTTGGGACATGAACTCTGTAAAATCCCCACAGACACTTTTGCATTGTCCTGGAACAGGCTTCAGCCCTGACCTGCAGCAAAGTCCAGACCCTCTGGAGGAGGAAAGGGAGACAGGGAGAAACCCGACCCTCTTCTCTCCATTCTAAGCCTTGATCCTCCTTCCTACTTAGCCTTGTATACCAGACACTCCCCCACACCGTCCCAGCCAGCCAGCATAAAGTCTAATGTACCTGCCAAACCCACAGACTGTTAGAAATGAGAGTGTCTCATCCCAACTCCTCAACACCAGAAGCTTTGGATAGTTCCCCAGACGCCCCATGAAATGCTCCCCCTCTTTTGTTGAGTATTTCTAATTATCTCTAGTGAAGGAGGGCGATGAATTATTGCTGAATTGGTCCCAGACCAGATTCCAAAGCCCAATGTAGCTCTAATTTTTGGCTAAAGGTAGAATCAGGACTTTGCATTTTGTGGTAAGGCCACCTTGGACCTCGGAAGCTCTTGACTATGATTAAAGACCCAGTTACGCACAGCTCTGCATAGGGTTCTGAACTCTGCAAAGGCCTTTGGACCCTATCTTCAAGTTGAGGCCCACCCTGCACGCCAGCATGGAGTCAGGGCTCTGGGATGCTTCACCCTTTTTGCCCAGTTCTGACCCTCATCTTGTGTGCGAGATAAGGTCAGCCCTGGAACTTTGCCTGCTTTTCCTATTCTTGAGTCATTTCCCTGTTAACCTGACTGCCGTATCAAATTCCACCTAGGACTAGACCCCATCCTGCTTTGATTTAGTCCCTCTCAGAGACCCCAGTCTTACTGAAATCCTTAAGCCAGTGGCTGGAGTCCCACCGCCCAGTGGCTGACTTCCGGGTGGCCAGTGGTCTGTCTGCCTGAATTTCTGAAGAGACTCCGCTTCTGCTTTCCCTAAACAGCTTCCTCCTCTTTTCGGACTCAGCTGCCCCCATTTCTGGGTGATGCCCAGTTTCCGTTTCTATGTTCACTCACTCATTCAAACATTACCTGTTTTTGCCAGGTCCTGTACTAGGGTCACATGCCAGAGAAGAGCATAATCCGGGGACCCACTCTCAGTGACCTCAGGAGTATGGGTTTTGTCGAGTCCTCCAGTTTATGTTCTTTCTGCCAAACCACGCTTCTGCCAAACCACTGGAACCCTTCTCAGTGACTGCCTGCCTCCTCTGGGTATAGTTCCAGGTCCTGGGGCCCTCAGTTTTCACCAAGTTTTGCTGCTTTTAACTGAACTGTGCCTGGCTATATGCCAAGATATAGCTAGCAGATAAAAAAAAAATTGAGGTTAACCTCAAGTGTGAAAAGAAAAAAAAAATTTTTTTCAATGTCTGAATTTAATTTCAATATCAAGCCCCTATCTGGCTAGTGATAGAAATTAAAGTTCTAATCAACTTAGGTTAAAACTGATCAATACAGGATTTTCTCAGTTACTTCAGGTTTCTCTCTCTCTTTTCTTTTTTTCTCACATAAATGGAAATAAATACACCAGATATTTATTTTTTCCACCTCTTTATTGAAGTATAATTGACAAAACTGTATATATTTAAAGTGTACATCATGATGATTTGATATATGCAAACATTGTAAAATGATGACCACAATCAGGTTAATTAACACATCCACCACCTCAAAGTTCAGCTTTCTCTTGCTTTCTCCAGGTTCCCAGAAGTTTAGGGAAGTGGAAATAGTTCACTGAGGCTAGAGCTCAAAGTTTGGGAATGAAGGGAGATATGTGAGAGACCTGAGGATGAGAACATGACCCTTTTATCTTTCTGTCACCACATTAGTAGAGACACATAGTGGCTGCCCCATGATGATTCAAATGAATGATTTAGTTATAGTGTTTGTTTATAACTTTGTAAATAGTTATAGTTATATAAAATTACAGTTTAAAAAATTGCAACTTATTTCCAAATGTTGTTTTGAGGAATTCACTGTTGAGGAGGGGAAAAAAAGAAGCTTCAAAAACATTCTAACCTTATTAACAGGACATAGAGTCTAAAATTCTATATATTGAAATAGTGGTATACAATGAAAAAGAACAATTTTTAAAAAGCAAAGAAGGGCTTCCCTGGTGGCGCAGTGGTTGAGAGTCCGCCAGCCGATGCAGGGGACGCGGGTTCATGCCCCGGTCCGGGAAGATCCAACATGCCGCGGAGCGGCTGGGCCCGTGAGCCATGGCCGCTGAGCCTTGCGCGTCCGGAGCCTGTGCTCCGCAACGGGAGAGGCCGCAACAGTGAGAGGCCCGCGTACCACAAAAAAAAAAAAAAAAAAAAGAAAAAAAAAGCAAAGAAAAATTGAAAATGGATGATGTTCTAACTAGTCTGAAGAGGTAGGATATGAACTTTATTTTACATATCTATCATTTATTTATTGTTTGCTTTTATTCCCCACCGCCTCACTTCTTTTGTGGATGAGGTCAGTGAACGAATTCTTCATGGCTGGTGAATCATAACAGCCAAAACACCCAGCCAAGACAGAAGAGGCAGTAGATTTCATAAACTGAGAAAATTCTAGACTGTGAGATCTTGAAGGGCCCTTAGAGAGTGTTTTGTTCCAAACTCCTCAGATGACAGTGTCTGGAGGTCAAGGGAGGGGAGCTAAGTTGCTCAAGGGCATACAGCTAACTGGCAAGGCTAGAATTGAAACCCAGGTTTCATCTTATACTTGTATGATGCGTGTGTGTGTGCCTGTGTGTGTATGTGTATGTATATATATATATATATATATATATATATATATACACGCACACACATACACACACACACCGGTTCAGGAGGTCAATTTAGTACAAAAAGCAAACAGCATAGGTCTTGGAATCATAAATACATGAATCCACAACACTGATGAGTTCAGTCTTAACATGATCTTAGGCAAGTCAGTCTACTTTCCTGAGCCTCAATTTCTGCATCAGGCAAATAGAAACAAGACTTTCTTCACAATATTATTATGAAGATTATATGAGAATCCACTTAAAGCATGGTGTTTGGTACATGATAGGCACACATTAAATATCTGTCAAGTGTATGGCTAATAAATTGTTGCAGCCTTCTCTGTGATCTTCACAGCAGCCCTTTGAGTGTGTATACCATGCTATTCTTATCTCCCCAAAACTGAAACATCCTAAATAACACTATCTCTATTTTCCCTGAACTTGGAAACATTCTTACTGTGTGTGATTAATGTGTTTATCAAATAAACCTTGCTGACTTTCCTGATTTGAGATGCATTATACTTAAGTTATTGAGGTGCTCAAAAACAAAGGTGTTTCTTTAAATATACTACTGCTAACAGTAAGAGATAATGTTTACATAGAGCTTACCATGTAGAGGCAGTGTTCAAAGCATTTCACAGATCTTAACTCATATAATCTTATGAGGTAGATACCTATCATCATTCCCATTTAACAGATGAAGAAGCTGAGGCACAGAGAGGTTCAGTAACTTTCCCTAGTTCTTACAACTACTAAGTAAAGGACCTGGGATTCAAACCCAGACAGTATGGCTGCAGAATCCATGTTCTTAATTATTAACCCATACCCTGAAATTCTAGATATAGTTCCTTGCCTCACACTGTCACGATACCTGTTTAGGGTGTTCAGCATGTGCATGAAGACCTGAGAAAGACTCACTGCTGTCTCTGCTCTTTTGTGATGACCTTCTCTGGCTTTGCCAAGAAGGTTTCCCAAGCCTGTCAGCACAAGTCGATCATGTTGTCCTCTTGTACCTTTTGATTCTGTATGCTGACTAGAAACTAACATGTTGTTTGTGCCCAAGGTGTGCTGAAATGAAAGTGAATATGATTTCTTATAATAATATTGATGTGCTCTCCAAACTGGCTTTTCCTGTGATTCTTCTTCTTGATTATTCCAAAGCATAGGTTTGGGATTCGCTGGTCTTGGTTTCAGCCCTCTTCTGTCTCCTTAGTGAACAGCTTAAGTTAGGTACTAAGATTTTTGAGAGAGGACATGATTGTACAAACCAGAAGGAGAACTTGTAGTCTGGGGGGCTGGCAAACTTTCTCTCTAAAGGGACAGATAGTCAATATTTTAGGCTTTACCACCTGAACATTCTTTGTCACAAGTACTCAACTTTACATATAAGCAACCGTAAAGAATATGCACATGGGGCTTTCCTGGTGGCGCAGTGGTTGAGAGTCCGCCTGCCGATGCAGGGGACGCGGGTTTGCGCCCCGGTCCGGGAAGATCCCACATGCCGCAGAGCGGCTGGGCCCGTGAACCCTGGCCGCTGAGCCTGCGCGTCTGGAGCCTGTGCTCCGCAACGGGAGAGGCTACAACAGTGAGAGGCCCGCGTACCAAAAAAAAAAAAAAAAAAAAAAAAAAAA
>RJWK010065746.1:0-11995 GCA_004363435.1 Platanista minor | reverse complement strand
TGGACATCCTTGTCTCGTTCCTGAACTTAGAGGAAATGCTTTCAGTTTTTCACCATTGAGAATGATGTTTGCTGTGGGTTTGTTGTATATGGCCTTTATTATGTTGAGATAGGTTCCCTCTATGCCTACTTTCTGGAGAGTTTTTATCATAAATTGGTGTTAAATTTTGTCAAAACCTTTTTCTGCATCTATTGAGATGATCATATGGTTTTTATTCTTCAATTTGTTAATATGGTGTATCACATTGTTTGATTTGCATATATTGAAGAATCCTTGCATCCCTGGGATAAATCCCACTTGATCGTGGTGTGGGATCTTTTTAATGTGTTGTTGGGTTCTGTGTGCTACTATTTTGTTGAGGACTTTTGCATCTATACTCATGAGTGATACTGGTCTGTAATTTTCTTTTTTTGTAGTATCTTTGTCTGGTTGTGGTATCAGGGTGATGGTGGTCTCATAGAATGACTTTGAGAGTGTTCCTTCCTCTGCAATTCTTTGGAAGAGTTTGAGAAGGATGGGTGTTAGCTCTTCTCTAAATGTTTGATAGAATTCACCTGTGAAGCCATCTGGTCCTGGACTTTTGTTTGTTGGAAGATTTTTAATCACAGTTTCAATTTCATTGCTTGTGATTGCCCTGTTTATATATTTTCTGTTTCTACCTGGTTCAGTCTTGGAAGGTTAAACCTTTCTAAGAATTTGTCCATTTCTTCCAGGTTGTCCATTTTGTTGGCATAGAGTTGCTTGTAGTCTCTTAGGATGCTTTGTATTTCTGTGGTGTCTGTTGTAACTTCTCCTCTTTCATTTCTAATTTAATTGATTTGAGTCCTCTCCCTCTTTTACTTGAGGAGTCTGGCTAATGGTTTATCGATTGTGTTTATCTTCTCCAAGAACCAGCTTTTAGTTTTATTGATCTTTGCTATTGTTCTCTTTGTTTCTATTTCATTTATTTCTGCTCTGATCTTTATGATTTCCTACTTTCTGCTAACTTCGGGTTTTGTTTCTTCTTCTTTCTCTAGTTGCTTTTGGTGTAAGGTTAGATTGTTTGAGGTTTTTCTTGTTTCTTGCGGTAGGCTTGTATAGCTATTAACTTCCCTCTTAGAACTGCTTTGCTGCATCCCATAGGTTTTGGATTGTCGTGTTTTCATTGTCATTTGTCTCTAGGTATTTTTTGATTTTCTCTTTGACTTCTTCCATGATCTCTTGGTTATTTAGTAACGTATTGTTTAGCCTCCATGTGTATGTGTTTTTTACGTTTTTTCCCTGTAATTCGTTTCTAATCTCATAAAGTTGTGGTCAGAAAAGATGCTTGATATGATTTCAATTTTATTAAACTTACTGAGGCTTGATTTTTGATGCAAGATGTGATCTATCCTGGAGAAGGTGAAATCAGCTGTTTTTGGATGGAATATCCTATAAATATCAATTAAATCTATCTGGTCTATTGTATCATTTGAAGCTTCTGTTTCCTTATTTATTTTCATTTTGGATGATCTTTCCATTAGTGTAAGTGAGGTGTTAACATCGCCCGATATTACTGTGTTACTGTTGATTTCCTCTTTTATAGCTGTTAGCAGTTGCCTTATGTACTGAGGTGCTCCTATGTTGGATGCATATATATTTATAATTGTTATATCTTCTTCTTGGATTGATCCCTTGATCATTATGTAGTGTCCTTCCTTGTCTCTTGTAACATTCTTTATTTTAAAGTCTATTTTAAAGTGTTATTTTAAAGTCTATTTTACCTGATAGGAGCATTGCTACTACAGCTTTTGTTTGATTTCCATTTGCATGGAATATCTTTTTCCATCCCCTCACTTTCAGTCTGTATGTGTCCTGAAGTGGATTTCTTGTAGACAGCATATAGATAGGTCTTGTTTTTGTATCCATTCAGCAAGCCTGTGTCTTTTGGTTGGAGCATTTAATCCATTCACACTTAAGGTAATTATCGATATGTATGTTCCTATGACCATTTTCTAAATTGTTTTGGGTTTGTTTTTGTAGGTCCTTGTCTTTTTGTGTGTTTCCCACCTAGAGAAGTTTCTTTAGCATTTGTTGTAGAGCTGGTTTGGTGATGCTGAATTCTTTTTGCTTTTGCTTGTTTGTAAAGCTTTTGATTTCTCCATCAAATCTGAATGAGATTCTTGCCAGGTAGTGTAGTCTTGGTTGTAGGGTCTTCCCTTTCATCACTTTAAGTATATCATGCCACTCCCTTCTGGCTTGTAGAGTTTCTGCTGAGAAATCAGCTGTTAACCTTATGGCAGTTCCCTTGTATGTTATTTGTCATTTTTCCCTTGCTGCTTTCCATAATTTTTCTTTGTCTTTAATTTTTGCCAATTTGATTACTATGTGTCTTGGTATGTTTCTCCTTGGGTTTATCCTGTATGGGACTTGCTGCGCTTCCTGTACTTGGGTGGCTATTTCCTTTCCCATGTTAGGGAAGTGTTCGACTGTAATCTCTTCAAATATTTTCTATGGTTCTTTCTCTCTCTCTTCTCCTTCTGAGACTCCTACAATGCAAACGTTGTTGTGTTTAATGTTGTCCCAGAAGTCTCTTATGCTGTCTTCATTTTTTTTTCATTCTTTTTTCTTTATTCTCTTCTGCAGCAGTGAATTCCACCATTCTGTCTTCCAGGTCACTTATCCGTTCTTCTGCCTCAGTTATTCTGCTATTGATTCCTTCATGTGTAGTTTTCATTTCAGTTATTGAATTGTTCATCTCTGTTTGTTTGTTCTTTAGTTCTTGTAGGTCTTTGTTAAACGTTTCTTGCATTTTCTTGATCTTTGCCTCCATTCTTTCCGAGGTCCTGGATCATCTTCACTATCATTATTCTGAATTCTTTTTCTAGAAGGTTGCCTATCTCCACTTCACTTAGTTGTTTTTCTGGGGTTTTTTCTTGTTCCTTCATCTGGTCCATAGCCCTCTGCCTTTTCATGTTGTCTTTCTTTCTGTGAATGTGGTTTTTGTTCCACAGGCTGCAGGATTGTAGTTCTTATTGCTTCTGCTGTCTGCCCTCTGGTGGATGAGGCTATCTAAGAGGCTTGTTGAAGTTTCCTGATGGGAGGGACTGGTGGCAGGTAGAGCTGACTGTTGCTTTTCTCAGCTTTTTTATTTCACAAAGGATATTTTAAGAAGATGAACTGGTGTGGTATATGTGATATGTTTATTTATGCGGAGACTGAGTGGTCTATGTTTTATTCAAATAGATAGGTAAATAGAAACGTGGATGCAAAAGTCTGGGGCTCAGGAGAAAGAGAACCACCTATATACAGGTGATGTGAACCCATGGAATAGTTAGAGGAAAAGTTACTGGTAGAGAATGAGAAAATGATAGAGAAGTAGTAGAAGGGAGAAAAGCTTTTTCATGGAAGTGAAGAGAAGTGGTGTTATTAATGGAGAAGATCATGCATGGTATTAAAGTCAAAGAGAAGTCAACCAGGGAAAGGTTCGGTGAACTTACCACTAGGAAATAATTGATGATCTTAGGGGGAACAATTTTAGGATAATGTACCTAAGTAGACTTCTGAAAACTGAGATGGAAATGTAAGTCAAGGAAGTGAAGGTGATGAACTTGGGACTAATATTTATTCTTGTTAATGAAAAAAGGGAGGATGGGGCTTCCCTGGTGGCGCAGTGGTTGAGAGTCTTCCTGCCGATGCAGGGGACACGGGTTCGTGCCCTGGTCCGGGAAGATCCCACATGCCGCGGAGCGGCTGGGCCCGGGAGCCATGGCCGCTGAGCCTGCGTGTCCGGAGCCTGTGCTCTGCAACGGGAGAGGCCACAACAGTGAGAGGCCCGCATACTGCAAAAAAAAAAAAAAAAAAAAGGGAGGCTGTTAAGGCAATACTATGATTGTCTACTTTCTTAATGCCTGAAGAGACTCTAGCATTCTGTTTGGCACGTGTTGGGAGGTAGCAGAGTGGTGGGGAGAAAGATAATGAATCAGGAAGTGGTGCATGTTTGATCAAGGCCCTAAGGAGGTGGCATGGATAGCAGAGGGAAAAATTGGAATCAAGTGAAGAAGCAAAAGATGATTCATCTTTTAAAAAGGAAGTACACAGAGGTATTTTTGAGAATATAATTGGGGATTATTTCTAATGTTTTAAGTGGTAAAATTAAAGTTTTGTAGAGTTCAGTTTCTCTAAGTATTTTCCTTTTCATTTGATATGCAAAGATTTTACTGTTGAGCTAAATAGCAATCTGAATTCTCAGAAAAAATCCACAATCAGAAGCAACAAAAACAAGTATTGACTGGATATATTGAATCAATAATCTTGTCTTGGAAAAGGACTAGAAAATAATTACTTTGGAGAATTACACTCTGACCTCATAGAGTTCAATGCGATTGTCACACTTAGCCTGCAGTTCTGTATTTTATGTATGTCAGGCTGATCTCCTTGAGGTTATAA
Source organism: Platanista minor (assembly GCA_004363435.1). Taxonomy (NCBI): domain Eukaryota; kingdom Metazoa; phylum Chordata; class Mammalia; order Artiodactyla; family Platanistidae; genus Platanista; species Platanista minor. The sequence continues at coordinate 7,588 of RJWK010065746.1, read as the reverse complement.
CTGTTCAGTTATGATTTATGAAGAGTAATAACTTGATCTGTTTTTAACTCTAAGTATGAAGTACGAAATGACACTTGAGCAGGAAATAGAAATCTTACTTTTGCCATATATTAAAATATACATCCAGCAAATAATTTGAGTTTTGAAATGATTATTCTTAAAAGCAGCATTGTGTAGTAGATTAGACAGCAATAATAACACTTAATAAGGACTGTGTACTAGTATATGCTACTATTATATGTATTCACTATAACCCTTATAACCAATTGTAAGTAGAAAACACAGAAATCAATCATAATGTATTATAAATTGTCACATTTAAAAAATATTATTTACATGTCCATTCTCTGTGAAGCAATTATATTCTAATAAAAAATGTACATATCATCTATAGATCGAAAGAATTTAATCTATAGATCTGGGCTTCTTGGTACCTAAAGATGCATGGCTGGTTAAGAGAAAGAGAGAGGAAAACTGGAGGGAAGGGACAGGTGCCAGGGCTGTGCAATTTAGACTCTGGATGTAGGAGTGAAAGGGTTCCACCACTCTTAATAGCTCCTAAGATTAGGTGTCTAGATAATGTACCTGGGTCATTCCTCAGGGCTGATCTTCTGTATGGCCATACCTACTAGTCTTATTGTAAAATGACTAACTGCATGAGTTACATGGCTTATTCTCCTCTCTGATATATGTGCCATTTCCTTGTAAAAAAATTCCTTTACCAGCTGAAAAGTTAAAAGTCTTTTGTTGTAAATGAGAGTTAACAGGTTTAAAATGCAAATATTCCCAGGAAACATAGCACTTTTATATAACTTGATTTTCACAGAGATAATAACCACAAGTACTGGTTGGTGTTAGATTCATTTTTGTTTCAAAGCTTAAGGTAAATGGGGGTGAGGGGCAGACATACATTGGATGCGTGAAAAGAGGCATAATTGCGTAAAGGAAGAGCTTGGGTGTATAAAGGATGAGTCGCACTCAATTACAACTGAGTTCCTATAGGAATTCAACAAATCTATAGAAAGCCAAATTTGAAAGTATTTGTACCTTCTAGAAGAAAAACAGACAGGTCTTTATTAGCTATAACTTTTTTTGCTTGCTTTTAACCAGTCTCACTTCATATAATGACGTTTTTATACCAGAGATTTGTCAATGTACAAAAGAATTTGTCATAAGAATAGCATCCTAAAACCATATTTTGTTTTGCATATCTAATGAAGTAAATGTAAGTCATCAATACATTGGCACTTTGTCCCTCTGTCAGCATAATAGGCCTTTTTATATTTTCTAATCCTTCACATATTGACTATAATAATAGTTATTTGCAAGTGAAGAACACACTATCCCAAATGACCACAGTTTGAAATGCAAGTATAATTCCCTAATGAATAATGGCACACTTCAGTATTAGAAAGGGCTGTCTCTGAATTCCATTTCCACCTCTTAACTAATTTTTAGACTTTCAGTAACTTATGGTTTCTAAGGCTCAGTTTCCATATATACTTAGTAGCCACTTCTTGCAGTTTTAATGAATATTAAATAAGATGCATATGTAGCACATAGTAAATAGTTAATAAATGTTAGTGAACAGGAGGAAACCTGCCAGTAATAAAGTAGTGAGTTGCTTGCCTTTAATAGTAGAATAGTATTTGTTGCCTATTACTGTCATTTAGAAAATGATCTTTTTCTTGAATTTAAAATAGGTTGGAAAGAGGGAAGAGATATGGGAACATATGTATATGTATAATTGATTCACTTTGTTGTAAAGCAGAAACTAACACCATTGTAAAGCAATTATACTCCAATAAAGATGTAAAAAAAAAATAAAAATAAAATAAAATAGGTTGGAAAGAATAACCAGAAAGCCAGAATTTTTTTTACTATATATGTGCAGAATATATATGTATACATATATATGTGGCACAGATTTATTAGTAATAGAAAATTCTCGGTTTTTACCAGTTTCCTGATCGTGCTTAACTAAGATAACATCTTTGCCATAAAATTCTTATTTTCTCCATGTTATTGTACTTTCTAATAAACAGTGGTAAATGATTGGAAAGAAAACTGGGCTTCTGGAAATGGTGAGGTTAGTGACAAGGGTCCTTGAAAGTATTAGGTAGACAATATTTGGATCAGGCAAACTTGTTTGGTGGGAGACAAGGATAAACATGCCTGACATCCTCTGTGTCTGAGGTTAGCTCTGGGCCCTAATTTGTATCCAGTAAACTAATACTACTTTTAAGGTATTGGAAGTAAAAAGATCTCGAGAGACTGTTGATTCCTGCTTTCATAGAACCTACCTACTCAGACAAGAAAACCAGATCTATACGTCTTAGAGAAATAAAGACATAGTTTTTCAATACCTTTAGACCATTAGTTAATTTTTTAAATAAACATTGTTACAAGAAAAACAGTCTTCCTATAGAACCAACAGACTTTATAACTAACTAACTACAACATTCTATGCACTTTTGTATCAAGATTCCATTAGCTCCTTACAGCAAATTTCTGTTTTTTTTTTAATTGCAGTATAGTTGATTTACAATATTATATTAGTTTCAGGTGTACAAATTACAACAGTAATTTGATATTTTTGTAGAGTATATTCCATACAAATTATTATAAAACATTGACTATATTCCCTGTGCTGTACTCATTACTTATTTATTGTACACCTAGTAGTTGTATCTTTTCATTCCCTTCACCTATCTTTCCCCTTCCCTCTTCTTACTGGTAACCACTAGTTTGTTTTCTATACCTGTGAATCTGTTTCTGTTTTGTTATGTTCTTTCGTTTTATTTTTAGATTCCACATATAGGTGACATCATACAGTATTTGTCTTTTTCTCTCTGACTTTTTTCACTAAGCATGAAACCCTCCAAGTTGATCCATGTTGTTGCAAATGGCAAAGTTTTATTCTTTTTTATGGCTGAATAGTGTTCCATAGTATAGATATATACCACATCTTCTTTATCCAGTCATCTGTTGATGGGCACTTAGATTGTTTCTGTGTCTTGGCAGTTGTAATTAATGCTGCTATGAACCTTGGGGTGCAAATTTCTTAGTCTTGTTTTAATGATGAAGAGTAACGAAGCTCAGAGAGTTGAACAGTTTGGGCTAAGAAAGCACAACTGGTGGATGGCAAAGCAGAATTTCACTGCTGATGGGTTACCGTTTTTCTGTTCTTAGTTATAGTATGTAATGGTTGTATAAAACCATTTAATGAATCTTCTTATATGAACTCTGTTCCCAGCCATTTTTTCTTGGCAAGGAAAATGTACATATACTTTTTTTTTTTTCTCTAAAAGAAGTATCCTTTAACTCATTCTTAGTGGGACATTCAGTTTGAACTTATTTCCTAGTATTGGTAATGCATATTCATGAGACACTTCGGTGTTCAGGAACAAAGTACAACAATTTAACATAGTTGTTAAGATTTAGCTTTGGAATTCAACAGACTTGAAATCAAGTATCAGTCACATCACTTCTAGGTAAATTTTGCTAAGTTTCCTAATCTATATAAACCACATTTTCCTTACATGGAAAAGAGCTATAATAATACCTCAGTTATAATTAAAGGTATTATTGAAGAAAACACTACATGTAAAACAAAAGGTAAGCATTTAACTAATGGTACCATTAGTATTTTTAAACTTCAGAAACTTGATTTAGTCAAAGGCCAAGCTACATTTGTTTTTCTCGTATACATCTCATTTTCTTACAACAAAATGAAATATATTACATTTTCCCAAACTCACCATCTCATTCTTCCCAGGCTGTCCAAATGTTCAAATCTAATAGCCAGTGAATTATACTATTTGTCTAATTCAGAAGTCAGCAAACTTCTTCTGTAAAGTTCAGGAGTAAATATTTTAGACTTCCTTGGCTATGTGGTCAGTTGCAACTACTCAGCTCTACCATTGTAACATAAAGGTAGCCACATATAGTACGTAAACAAAAGGTATGACTGAGCTCCAACAAAACTTTATTTTCAAAAACAAGCTGTGGGTGTATTTGGCCTGTGAGCCATAATTGGCTCCCCCTGATATAAATTACTGATAAATAATCACTGATGTTTACTGTTATTCAGCATATATACATATAATCACTTGTACTTATGCACAGTTAAACATTTAAAAATACTATATACATTAATTATTTACTTAAAAAGGATGACCTGTTTTATCAATTGGCACTGTTGCATACATTAGTGTGTGTCTCTTTTTTAATGTAATTCTGGATTTGGAGGAAAGGAAAGGAAGATGCTACAAAAATTAGGAAAAATGTAATTGTCTAAGTTAGGTAGCCTTTCAAAATTTTTCACTGGACCCACCATAAAATATATCTTTTGCAGCATGACACCCGCACACCATGTGTACACAAGCACGCACCTGTGTATGTGTGTTTAATTCTGATCTAAGCTATGCCATGCCATGCCATTTTATTATATGCTATTTCAAGCAAACATAACATAAAACTAGACTCACTAAAATGATTTCATGATCTAGTAATGAATTATAAATCACAGTTTAGCGACTATTGGCACAGGGATCTTGGAAACTCAAGGGACAGACCTCTCGTGGATTCCTGTCTCAAACATCTACCCCCAGAATATCTAAATAAAATGACTTGTCATAAAATTATCAATTAACTTGGATCAAAACCCTTCACTAAAAATCACAGTAATACGTGCACTTTAATAAAATATTTTTTAAAAATCCCAGCTATCCTCCACCCATTCTCATTTCTACATCCTACTTTACAGAGTCCATCACTTTGAACTCTGTTTACTTTTGGTTGTTACTTCCATATCTCTAACTAACTTTCTATTGCTATTACTTGATGTGTTCATTTGGGACATTATTGAATTACTTCCTGCATGGATATCACTATTATTATCTTCCCTGACTCATTCTTCTCTATCACCTTTTATCCAAATTAGCATAAATGAGAATAGATGTTGGGAGACAGGAAATTCTCCCACATATAATTTTTGTTTTATTCTGAGATTTTCAATTATCTTTATTCTTGTACTACTCTTTTCTAATAATCTTTATGTGTGTGTACGCACGTGTGTGTGTATGTTTCAAACACATTATATCAATATATGAGGTGTGTTCTTTTCTTTTTTTTTTTCTGAAGTCCTCTTTCCTAGAGCCCCCATCCTCTGGGTTATCTGCATCTACTTTAGGCAGTTTCCTCTGTGGTTGATCTTGAGCTCCTTTCCATTCTCTCCTTCTCAAAGAAGCAAACATTGTTTTCTGATTTCATGGTCCTCCCTTTCTTCTATACCTCATTTTGCTGTAATGCAGGGTGGGCAGGAGAGTGATTCCTGCATATCTGAAAATATTTTATTCCATCCTTACTGATTTTTTAAATCTTTAAAAATATTTTGGAGACAATTATATGCTTACAGAAAAGTTTCAAGTACAGTATGAATAACTTCCTACCTCCCTCTCTCTCTCCCTTCTTCTCACTCTCCATTTCCTTCTTTCTTACCTTCCTCCCTTCATCTTTTCCTCCAGATAACTTTCCTGAAAACTTTCAGAGTAACCTGCTGACATTACTACATTACTCCTAAATATTTGATTGTTTATTTCTTATGAACGAGCACATTCTCATACATCAGGAAATTACTCAACATCAGGAAATTACTACCATCTAATCCTCAGACCCTAACTTTCTTCAGACAGGTTTAACAACTGTCCCAATGAATTTCTTTGTAGCCAAAGGATGTGGTCCAGAATTTCTCATTGCCTTGAGTTGGCATGTATACTCTTTATACTTCTTTAGTCTGAAGAATTCCTGTTTCTTCATGACTTTCATGGACTTGACACTTGAAGTATACAGACCAGGAATACATGCCAGTTATTTTTTAGAATGTACTGTAATTTGCATTTATTTGACATTTACTCATGCTTAGATTTGGTTGTGCATCTTTGGCAAGACAATCACACACATGATGCTGTGTTCTTAATGCATACTGTTAGGTAACAGACATTTTTGATTTATACCATTTAGTGCTGTGGTTTACTTTGATAACTTGATTAAGGTGGTGTCTGCTCAGCTCCCATTGTAAATCTTTCCCCCTTTGTAATTGATAATTACAGATCTTCCTCAACTTATGATGGGCTTATGTCCCCACAGCCCCATCCTAAGTTGAAATTATCATAAGTCAAAATGAGTTTAACACACCTAATCTACCGAGCATCATAGTTTAGACTACCCTAGCTTAAATGTGCTCAGAACACTTCCATTGGCCTACAGTTGAACAGAACTATCTAAGGGTTGAATATCTCACGTAATTTATTGAATACTGTACTGAAAGTGAAAAACAGAGTGGTTGTATGGGTACAGATGTTTGCAAGCGTATGGGTTGATTATCCCTGCAGTCGTGTAGCTGACTAGGAGCTGTGGCTTGCTGCTACTGCCCAGCACCATGAGAGAGGATATTACCATGTATCAGTGGCCTGGGAAAAGATAAAAATTTAAAAATTGAAGTTTGGTTTTGACTGAATATGTTTCATTTTGTAGCATTATAAAGTTGAAAAATAGTAAGTTGACCATCTGGACTATGTGTATTTTGTTGGAAAGTACTTTGATACCTATTTTATTCAATGGGTTATAATTGATGACTACCACTATTTAATTAAATACTCAGTTGCCCCATATTGTCTTGTAGAAGTCTCTTCAGTTTGAGCTTCTATATCGTTTTGCCATATCTTCAAAATTCCTTGAGCAATCACTTACTCTGTGGCATAAGATATTCCAGGCCCTTTTTTTCTTTTATGAGTATATAGTTGATTTACAATGTTGTGTTATTTTCAGGTGCATAGCAAAGTGAATCTGTTATACATATCCATATACTCACTCTTTTTAAGTTTCTTTTCCCATATAGGTCCAGGCCCATCTTGTATTTTCCCTAGCCTAGCTCGGAAATCAGACATTTCTCCAAGAACCCTTGCTTAGTTTTAGTGGAGAATACTATCAATACTTAGAAATACAAATCTAGATGCTAAGTTTGCTCATTGCTTATAAGGTGTCATTGTTTGCTGGCCATCTCAGTTGTCAGAGTTAAGGAACTAAGGAATATACGCATATATAGATACATAGATATACACACATAAGTCCTGAAAACTGAGGGTACTACATCAACATGGCTTAATTGTTTGGATTTATTAATGTCATCTGCTGTCGTTTTGATATGTTCACCTGCACACACACATACATAGTGACTTTTACACATACATTAATTTCCTTATCTAATTATCTCTGTATCTACATATCTATATTTGTACCTGTATCTAAAACCATATGTGTATATGTGTATGTATGTGTGTGTGTATATATATATATATATATACATATATATATAAATTATTATATATATATATATATATAATAAATTGAGAATTCCTCTGTAGTTAAAAGTATAAGTATTCTTGGGCTTCCCTGGTGGCGCAGTGGTTGAGAGTCCGCCTGCTGATGCAGGGGACACTGGTTCGTGCCCTGGTCCAGGAAGATCCCACATGCCACAGAGCGGCTAGGCCCGTGAGCCATGGCTGCTGAGCCTGCACGTCTGGAG
>RJWK010065745.1:0-11995 GCA_004363435.1 Platanista minor | reverse complement strand
AAAAAAAAAAAAAAAAAAAAAAAGAAATCTAAAGAGATATAACTAAATGCAGTGCATGAACCTTGGTTGAATTTTAAATTGGAGAAAAATCATATGAGACATTTTTGTAAAAAATGGGGGAACTTTACTTCATATATTAGATGGCATTATGGAATTATTGTTAAATTTCTTAGGAGTGATAACAGTATTGTGGTAAGATAGCAAAATGTCCATTTCTTTAGGTGATGCATGTAGAAAAAAAAAGAATGAAATACAATGTATATGACTTTAAAATTGTTTAGCAAAAAGAGAGATAGAAAGAAAAAAACAGTGTGGTTGGATCTCAGTGAGGACTCTACAGATGTACTTTGTCCTATAACCAAGTTTCTGAACATTTGCAAGTTTTTTTTTTAATTTAATTTAATTTATTTTTTTATACAGCAGGTTCTTATTAGTCGTCAATTTTATACACATCAGTGTATACATGTCAATCTCAATCGCCCAATTCAGCACACCACTATGCCCACCCCCCTTCAGTATTCCCCCCTTGGTGTCCGTACGTTTGTTCTCTACATCTGTGTCTTAACTTCTGCCCTGCAAACCGGTTCATCTGTACCATTTTTCTAGGTTCCACATACATGTGTTAGTATACGATATTTGTTTTCCTCTTTCTGACTTACTTCACTCTGTATGACAGTCTCTAGATCCATCCACATCTCAACAAATGACTCAGTTTCATTCCTTTTTATGGCTGAGTAATATTCCATTGTATATATGTATCACAACTTCTTTATCCATTTGTCTGTCGATGGGCATTTAGGTTGCTTCCATGACCTGGCTATTGTAAATAGTGCTGCAGTGAACATTGGGGTGCATGTGTCTTTTTGAATTATGGTTTTCTCTGGGTATATGCCCAGTAGTGGGATGGCTGGATCATATGGTAATTCTATTTTTAGTTTTTTAAGGAACCTCCATAGTGTTCTCCATAGTGGCTCTATCAATTTACTTCCCCACCAACAGTGGAAGAGGGTTCCCTTTTCTCCACACCCTCTCCAGCATTTGTTGTTTGTAGATTTTCTGATGATGCCCATTCTAACTGGTGTGAGGTGATACCTCATTGTAGCTTTGTTTTGCATTTCTCTAATAATTGGTGATGTTGAGCAGCTTTTCATGTGCTTCTTGCCCATCTGTATATCTTCTTTGGAGAAATGTCTATTTAGGTCTTTTGCCCATTTTTGGATTGGGTTGTTTGTTTCTTTAATATTGAGCTGCATGAGCTATTTATATATTTTGGAGATTAATCCTTAGTCCGTTGATTCGTTTGCACATATTTTCTCCCGTTCTGAGGGTTGTCTTTTCTTCTTGCTTATGATTTCCTTTGCAGTGCAAAAGCTTTTAAGTTTGATTAGGTCCCATTTGTTTATTTTTGTTTTTATTTCCATTATTCTAGGAGGTAGATCAAAAAAGTTCTTGCTGTGATTTATGTCAAAGGGTGCTCTTCCTGTGTTTTCCTCTAAGAGTTTTATAGTGTCCGGTCTTACATTTAGGCCTCTAATTCATTTTGAGTTTATTTTTGTGTATGGTGCTAGGGAGTGTTCTAATTTCATTCTTTTACAGTTAGCTGTCCAGTTATCCCAGCAGCAATTATTGAAGAGACTGTCTTTTCTCCATTGTATATCCTTGCATCCTTTGTCATAGAATAGTTGACCATAGGTGCGTGGGTTTATCTCTGGGCTTTCTATCTTGTTCCATTGATCTATGTTTCTGTTTTTGTGCAAGTACCATATTGTCCTGATTACTGTGGCTTTGTAGTATAGTGTGAAGTCAGGGAGTCTGATTCCTCCAGCTCCGTTTTTTTCCCTCAAGACTGCTTTGGCTATTTGGGGTATTTTGTGTCTCCATACAAATTTTAAGATTTTTTTGTTCTAGTTCCATAAAAAATGCCATTGGTAATTTGATAGGGATTGCATTGAATCTGTAGATTGCTTTGGGTAGTATAGTCATTTTCACTATGTTGATTCTTCCAATCCAAGAACATGGTATATCTCTGCATCTGTTGGTATCATCTTTAATTTCTTTCATCAGTGTCTTATAGTTTTCTGTATACAGGTCTTTTGTCTCCCTAGGTAGGTTTATTCCTAGGTATTTTATTCTTTTTGTTGCAGGGGTAAATGGGAGTGTTTCCTTAATTTCTCTTTCAGATTTTTCATCATTAGTGTATAGGAATGCAAGAGATTTCTGTTCATTAATTTTGTATCCTGCAACTTTACCCAGTTCATTGATTAGCTCTAGTAGTTTTCTGGTGGCATTTTTAGGATTCTCTATGTATAGTATCATATCATCTGCAAACAGTGACAGTTTTACTTCTTCTTTTCCAGTCTGTATTCCTTTCATTTCTTTTTCTTCTCTGATTGCCATGGCTAGGACTTCCAAAACTATGTTGAATAATAGTGGTGAGAATGGACATCCTTGTCTTGTTCCTAATCTTAGAGGAAATGCTTTCAGTTTTTCACCTTTGAGAATGATGTTTGCTGTGGGTTTGTCGTGTATGGCCTTTATTATGTTGAGGTAGTTTCCCTCTATGCCCACTTTTCTGGAGAGTTTTTATCATAAGTGGATGTTGAATTTTTTTTTTTTTTTTGCGGTACGCGGGCCTCTCACTGTTGTGGCCTCTCCCGTTGCGGAGCACAGGCTCCCGATGCGCAGGCTCAGCGGCCATGGCTCACGGACCCAGCCGCTCCGCGGCACGTGGGATCCTCCCGGACCAGGGCACGAACCCGTGTCCCCTGCATCGGCAGGCGGACTCTCAACCACTGCGCCAACAGGGAAGCCCTCGATGTTGAATTTTGTCAAAAGCTTTTTCTGCATCTATTGAGATGATCATATGATTTTTATTCTTCAGTTTGTTAATATCACATTGTGTATCACGATTGATTTGCATATATCGAAGAATCCTTGCATCCCTTGGATAAATCCCAGTTGTTCATGGTGTATGATCCTTTTAAGGTGTTGTTGGATTCTGTTTGCTGGTATTTTGTTGAGGATTTTTGCATCTCTATTCATCAGTGATATTGGTCTGTAATTTTCTTTTTTTGTAGTATCTTTGTTGGTTTTGGTATCAGTGTAATGGTGGCCTCATAGAATGAGTTTGGGAGTGTTCCTTGGTCTGCAATTTTTTGGAAGAGTTTGAGAAGGATGGGTGTTTGCTCTTCTCTAAATGTTTGATAGAATTCACCTGTGAAGCCATCTGGTCCTGGACATTTGTTTGTTGGAAGATTTTTAATCAGAGTTTCAATTTCATTACTTGTGATTGGTCTGTTCATATTATCTATTTCTTCCTGGTTCAGTCTTGGAAGGTTATACCTTTCTAAGAATTTGTCCATTTCTTCTAGGTTGTCCATTTTATTGGCATAGAGTTGCTTGTAGTAGTCTCTTAGGATGCTTTGTATTTCTGCAGTGTCTGTTATAACTTCTTTTTCATTTCTAATTTTATTGATTTGAGTCCCTTCCCTCTTTTTCTTGTAGAGTGTGGCTAATGGTTTATCAATTTTGTTTATCTTCTCAAAGAACCAGATTTTAGTTTTATTGCTCTTTGCTTTTCTTTTCTTTGCTTCTATTTCCTTTATATCTGCTCTGAACTTTATGATTTCCTTCCTTCTGCTAACTTTGGGTTTTGTTTGTTCTTCTTTCTCTAGTTCCTTTAGGTGTAAGGTTAGATTGTTTATTTGAGATTTTTCTTGTTTCTTGAGGTAGGCTTGTATAGCTAGAAACTTCCCTCTTAGAACTGCTTTTGCTGCATCCCATAGGTTTTGGATCATCGTGTTTTCATTGTCATTTGTCTCTAGGTATTTTTTGATTTCCTCTTTGATTTCTTCAGTGATCTCTTGGTTATTTAGTAACGTATTGTTTAGCCTCCATGTGTTTGTGTTTTTTACCTTTTTTTTCCCTGTAATTCATTTCTAATCTCATAGCGTTGTGGTCAGAAAAGATGCTTGATATGATTTCAATTTTCTTAAATTTACTGAGGCTTGATCTGTGAGCCAAGGTGCGATGTATCCTGGAGAATGTTGCGTGCGCACTTGAGAAGAAAGTGTAATCTGCTCTTTTTGAATGGAATGTCCTATAAATATCAATTAAATCTATCTGGTCTATTGTGTCATTTAAAGCTTGTGTTTCCTTATTTATTTTCATTTTGGATTTTCTGTCCATTGGTGTAAATGAGGTGTTAAAGTCCCCCACTATTAATTATTGTGTTACTGTCGATTTCCTCTTTTATAGCCATTAGCAGTTGCCTTATGTATTGAGGTGCTCCTATGTTGTGTGCATATATATTTATAATTGTTATATCTTCTTCTTGTATTGATCCCTTGATCATTATGTAGTGTACTTCCTTGTCTCTTGTAACATTCTTTATTTTAAAGTCTGTTTTATCTGATATGAGTATGGCTACTCTAGCTTTCTTTTGATTTCCATTTGCATGGAATATCTTTTTCCATCCCCTCACTTTCAGTTTGTATGTGTCCCTAGGTCTGATGTGGGTCTCTTGTAGACAGCATATATATGGGTCTTGTTTTTGTATCCATTCCACAAGCCTGTGTCTTTTGGTTGGAGCATTTAATCCATTTACCTTTAAGGTAATTATCGATATGTATGTTCCTATGACCATTTTCTTAATTGTTTTGGGTTTGTTTATGTAGGTTCTTTTCTTCTCTTGTGTTTCCCACTTAGAGAAGTTTCTTTAGCATTTGTTGTAGAGCTGGTTTGGTGGTGCTGAATTCTCTTAGCTTTTGCTTGTCTGTAAAGCTTTTGATTTCTCCATAGAACCTGAATGAGATCCTTGCTAGGTAGAGTAATCTTCGTTGTAGGTTCTTCCCTTTCATCACTTTAAGTATATCATGCCACTCCCTTCTGGCTTGTAGAGTTTCTGCTGCGAAATCAGCTGTTAACCTTATGGGAATTCTGTTGTATGTTATTTGTCGTTTTTCCCTTGCTGCTTTCAATAATTTTTCTTTGTCTCTAATTTTTGCCAATTTGATTACTATGTGTCTCGGCGTGTTTCTCCTTGGGTTTATCCTGTACGGTACTCACTGCGCTTCCTGGACTGGTGTGTCTATTTTCTTTCCCATGTTAGGGAAGTTTTCGACTATAATCTCTTCAGATATTTTCTCTGGTCCTTTCTCCCTCTCTTCTCCTTCTGGGACCCCTACAATGTGAACGTTGGTGCATTTTTGTGTTGTTCCAGAGGTCTCTTAAGCTGTCTTCATTTCTTTTCATTCTTTTTTTCTTTATTCTGTTCCGCAGCAGTGAATTCCACCATTCTGTCTTCCAGGTCACTTATCTGTTGTTCTGCCTCAGTTATTCTGCTATTGATTCCTTCTAGTTTAGTTTTCATTTTCAGTTATTGTATTGTTCATCTCTGTTTGTTTGTTATTTAATTAGTCTAGGTCTTTGTTAAACATTTCTTACATCTTCTCATCTTTGCCTCCATTCGTTTTCCAAGGTCCTGGATCATCTTCACTATCATTATTTTGAATTCTTTTTCTGGAAGATTGCCTATCTCCACTTCATTTAGTTGTTTTTCTGGGGTTTTATCTTGTTCTTTCATCTGGTACATAGTCCTCTCCCTTTTCATCTTGTTTATGTTTCTGTGAATGTGGTTTTTGTTCCACAGGCTGCCGGACTGTAGTTCTTCTTGCTTCTGCTGTCTGCTCTCTGCATTTGCAAGTTTTTAAAAGAAAATTAGAGGGGAAAAAAAGAATAAAATTATTGGAAGCTTTCTTTAAAGTTGGTTTATTATACTTTTTGTCCTGAAACTCTCTGGTAAATCTAATTTAAGTGCAATTTTATTTAATGATGAGTGTTGATATTATGATTCATTCACTCATTTACTTAATTAGTAGCACTTGACTTTATGTACCCAAAATGTCCAATTTGCACACTGATATTTTTTCAGTTAAATAATATTATGTTTCTGTCAGATAATGTGTTTTCTCTAGTTTTGAAGCATGCCTTTTAGTTTTTGGTTTTGACTAACACCAAATATAAACCACTGGTAAGAGTAGCAAGAAGAGTATATTAAAAACGTGTAGCAAGCAAGGTGATAGTAGTTTGTCATAGACTAGTATTGTCTGGGTTCTAATTATGATGCCAGCACTCATGGGCTGTTCCCCTTTTGGAAAGTTATGTCACCTCTCTGTGTCTCAGTTTCCTTGTCTTTAAAATGGTACCTTCCTCATAGTACATGGAGCTACCATGTGCCATAGTGACTACCTCTCATGTGACTGAATTTAAATACCACTGAGGCTTCCCTGGTGGTGCAGTGGTTAAGAATCTGCCTGCCAATGCAGGGGACACAGGTTCGAGCCCTGGTCCGGGAAGATTCCACATGCCACGGAGCAACTAAGCCCATGCACCACAACTACTGAGCCTGCACTCTAGAGCCACAACTACTGAAGCCCGTGCGCATAGAGCCCATCCTCTACAACAAGAGAAGCATCGCAATGAGAAGCCCACACTGCAAGGAAGAGTAGCCCCCGCTCACCGCAACTAGAGAAAGCCAGTTCACAGCAACGAAGACCCAACACAGCCAAAAATGAATAAATAAAAATAAATAAATTTATTTTAAAAACCCACTGAGTGTGATTTAATATTAATTTTATTGTTAATATATATTATAGGATTAGGGAGAATGAAGAGTGATTTCCAGAGGTCATAACTCTAGTTCCTGCTCCAAGGAAAAATCTTCTTAGTCCATCTCAGATTAATTTCATGCTTCTCAACTTAGATAATGAGTTCTACACTGTATGCAAAAGTCTGGATAAGGGCATCCCCAAAGTCACAGGGTAATTGAGGCACATTCATAGCACATTATTTTCAGTTCAATATTTGGGGGAATTAAACCTATATATATATATATGTATTAAAAGTATCACATGGAGATATGTATATGTACATATATATATATATATATATATGTACAGATATATATTATGCAGGAGCATGCACAACTTGAATGAATTTTTAGAGTACTAGACTAAGCTTTAAAAATTGTTTTCATTTGGAGAGGAAAACTTAAGATTGTATCCTGCCAGGACCCTAGGATCATTCTCTTTTGTTATTCTGGGGATTTCACATAGAAATGTTTGAGAAACACTAGAAAAATTGATTTACCTGTTGTAAATGTTGTTTCTGTAAAGAAATTCCAAAATTTCCCTCAATCATTCCTTTTATCTTTGCCAGCATTTTTTGGTGGGTGGGAGGGAGTTAATATTATACAACTGATTTTGTGCAGCTGATAAACTTCTAAAGTGACTATATGTTCATTTGATATATAGGGTCTTTTGGCTGTTTGGGAGGTGATTTTGGTCCTAGAGAAAAATTCCTGGCTCTTAGCTTGTGGAATTCTGCTATTATTTTATTCATGCATTTCTCATTTTAAAATGCATTGTCTTTCTCTGTATTCAGTGCTCGTAAGCCCTCTTCTTCCCAGACTCTATTCTTTCCCAGAAGCCACAATGTCCAGCCCCGACTTTTCCTCTGAGTTGTATGAACTTAAATGTGATTGTCTCCTCATCATCTCCTTTTAGCAGTCTCAAGGCATTTTGAAGAATGAATTCCTAGATTAATAAATGGCACCTTCGTTCATCCATTTACACGTGCCACAAATCTAAGAGTCATTCTGGCTACCTGCCTCATCCTCACCCTGCCCGCCCCCCCACCTCAAATCCATTCTGTCAGCAGGTTATCTCTGTTTTATCTTCTGAATATCTCTGGAATAGGTTCGTTTCTTTTCTTTTCATTACTGTCACCCTTCCTTGTCTAGCTACTGTCATCTTCCTCATCTTCTTTCCACCAAATAGCTGGTCTCTGCCTGTTTCTCCACCTTTTTATGCACTGCTCTCCCTTACTGTCTGCATTCCAGGCTCCTTGTTAGGCTTTCAAAGCCACTGTTTTGCCAGGTTCTCTCTAGACATAGTGCTTCCTCTTTACCTGGTAAACTCCTAGCTATCCACCAGGCTTCAGTTTTTTGTCTTCCAATCTAAGGTTGGTTACCCTGTTTTCCACTTATTTCCAATTGTGATTGTATATTTATTATACATTTAATTTAATGTATAATAAAATTAATTGTGTCCCTTCTAGGATGTGGGCTACATGAAATCACCATTCTTTCTCATGTATCGCCAGCACCTAGAGCAAGCTCTCAGTAATTAATTGTGAATGAACGAATAGATGATTTGCCACGGTACAGCCAAGAGAAGTTCATATGTGGATGGAAAGGGGGAGGCTATATTGACATATGCCGACATATGCCCTGTGAGTCTACTAGATTGAACTGCTCTTCTTTTTTTTTTTTCCGGTACGCGGGCCTCTCACTGTTGTGGCCTCTCTGGTTGCGGAGCACAGGCTCCGGACGCGCAGGCTCAGCGGCCATGGCTCACGGGCCCAGCTGCTTCGTGGCATGTGGGATCTTCCCAGACCGGGGCACGAACCCATGTCCCCTGCATCGGCAGGTGGACTCCCAACCACTGCGCCACCAGGGAAGCCCTGAACTGCTATTCTTAAGGGAAAAAAGCATCTTTCAGCCCTGGTGTCAAGCACAAATTTGCTTGGACTAAATAATTTTGGGCCTTGAATGGCAGGTTAAGGAGTTTAAAAAACTGTGTATTAGATGCATTGGAGAACTTCCCTTATGGCTCAGTGGTTAAGAATCCACCTGCCAATGCAGGGGACGTGGGCTCGATCCCTGGTCCAGGAAGATCCCACATGCCGCAGAGCAACTAAGCCTGTGTGCCGCAACTACTGAAGCCCGCTCGCCTAGAGCCTGTGCTCCACCACAGGAGAAGTCACCACAATGAGAAGCCCGTGCAGCACAATGAAGAGCAGCCCCCACTCGTCACAACTAGAGAGAGCCCGTGCACAGAAACAAAGACCCAATGCAGCCAAAAATAAATAAATAAATGTAGATGCATTGAAGAGCTACTGTCGGTGGGGAGTCCCTGGTCTAATGGTCTCCAACCTGGATATCTCTGGTCGGGTTGCCGTGAATGTGTTTCATGCTTTGCCAAGACTGGGAGGACCCTGGGTCCTTGATAGAAGGATGGGACCACAGGTGGGGGGTAGGGGTGGAGAAACACCTGAAATAAAACCCGTTATCTACAGCTCTGCATTCATTAGACAAGCGTCAAAGATCAGATTTCCAGGTTCCAAGGCAAGACTCTTTCTAGTCACACCTGACTAAACAGTGATCATGAGGAAGGTGATGAAAATAGGTACCATTGATGGATTTTTTTTCCTTTGTGCCAGATTCTATGCCAAGCACTTATGTGAAATAGCATTATTATCCATATTTTATGGGTGAGGAAACATGTTGAGGTTACATAACTTGATCAGTGCCTCACAGAAACATAAGTTGCTGAGTTAGAATCAGGATCCAGGTCTGACTGACCCCAAAGCTCAGGCTGCTAGCCGCCAGTAATCACAGGAGGACAAATATTAATAAGAATAAATGTTATTAACAACGATGGCATCATTATTATGTGCCAGGCACCAACTCAGGGATGCACATTTATTTTCTCCTCTGAGCCAGGTAAGAAAACACCTTTTGCTAGGTTTACTTGTTGGAGGACTAAGAATTTGGCATATTCCACTGGCCATCATCCCTTGGGTCCTAAATGTTCAGTTATAATAATAATAATAAACTTGAAACAATATAAATAGGAAGTAGAGAGAGAGAGACCCTGAGGAAAGATTGGACATGATTTCACTGTGCTCTTGAAACTTCTCTAATATACTTTTGTGCCCACTAGTGTTTATTCTGTAGTGAGTCTTTTTATTTTTAATTAATTTATTTATTTTGGGGTGCGTTGGGTCTTCATTGCTGTATGTGGGCTTTCTCTAGTTGTGGCGAGGGGGGCTACTGTTCAATGCAGTGCATGGGCTTCACATCGCGGTGGCTTCTCTTGTTGCGGAGCGTGGGCTCTAGGCGTGCAAGCTTCAGTAGTTGTGGTTTTCGTGAGCTCAGTGGCTGTGGCGCCCGGTCTTAGTTGCTCCACGGCATGTGGGATCTTCCGGGACCAGGGCTGGAACCCGTGTCCCCTGCACTGGCAGGCGGATTCTTAACCACTGCGCCACCAGGGAAGCCCTGTAGTGAGTCTTTAATATATCTCAATAGCCATAGAGAAACCTCTTTTGCCTTCTCATATCTGTACAAGACTGTGGTAATAGTAATAGTTGCTCTTGTTTGTTCCTTTCTTGATGTATTTTGATGCAAAAGCCTCCCAGCCCAGAGAGAGGCCACGTGCTGGTCTCTGGAGACTGAATTCAAATCCCGACTCTTATACCTACTGGCTATATCAACCTGGGAGGTGTCGGAACCTCCACGTGCTGCCATCACTTGTTTGTCAAATGTTTATTAAGCACTAGCTGTATGCCAAGTCCTGTATTTGAAACTGGGTTACGGTGGGGAACAAAAATAGACACAGCGCTCGTGAGCTTATAGTTCAGTTCAAGAGAGAAGATGTCAGATAATCACACAAATGAGTTTATGTTAAGCTTAGTGACAGAGAGGTACTTGGTGCCGTGAGAACACACAACAGGGAAATGACGAGGCACAGAAGGCTTTCTCGGGCTACCTCAGGCTATGTAACTCTGTCAGTGGATTGTATGCAAAGCTCTCAGCATGGTGCCTAGTACATAATAAGGGCCGAATAGTTGGTAGTTCTTGATAATATACACTTAATTTTTCCAGGAAAAGAACCATATAAACAAATATATTTAGTGCAGAGCAACTAATGTGGTTGACTTTTCTCAGTATCTGGATTTTATATTTTATAATATAATCCTTTGAACCTCTATTTTTCTGAGAAAGAAATGAGGTTGGGATGGTTGCTTGGAAGAATTGTCCAAGGATAGGCCACTAATGAAGACATCTAAACACAGTCATCTTGTTCCATAGTTAGTTCCAAGGTAAAGTCAAACAGAAATATCTAGAAGCCAAGGCCTTTGGGAGCATTGTTTGTTTGGTAAATTTTGATTCATAGTCTCATGAATGCCTCATTAGCCTTCTGACCATTAGTCTGGGCAGGTAGCTCTGTATGGGGACCTTTATTCTCTGGCAGCCAAGACAGGGATATCCTAATGATGATTGGTTTCAGTGTCTCATAACCGCTGGTCCCTGAATATAAAGCAGTGTGAATATCTAAACAGATTCTCATTGCTTTCAGCCTGTATGCAATTTAGCAGCAAGAGATTTCATATCTCACAGTGTTCAGCAGTCCTACTTAATTAGGAACTGCTTGTGAATCAGGCCAGCTGATGGTCATAACTACTGAAGTGGACATGTTTGCCCTGAAAAGTCAGAGAGTTGAAAAGAAATTTCAGTAGCCCTTGGGTTACTGAGAAAGGGACCAGTGACTTGTCAGGGTATTCTCACTGGCCTTCCTGATGGCAGAACTGCCTTCCAGGTTATAACAGCACTGTTGGGACACTCACTACAGGAAGGGCCAGTATGAGGAATTAGAACTTGAAACGAGGCCTGCCTACTTAGCTGGGATGCCCTCTTGTCTCATTGTTAGAATTTCCCCTTATTCCCAGACATAGATTTTCACTTTGGGGGGGAAAAATTAAGGCTGATAGAGTGCCAAAGCAGATCTTCCTTGAACAAAAAGAGAAGCACCAAAATGACTTAGCACACATTCAGTGATAAATTTACGTGAATGTACTGCATAGTACATACTGGTGAAGAGCATGCACTTGGAGTCAGACAGTCAGATCCTGACTCTGCCTCTTGCTAACTGTGAACTTGGAGCAAGTTACCTAACTACTGACTCTCTGTTTCCACATCTGTAAAATGAGGAATATAGCTGTAGCTACCTCAAAAAAAATCTACCTTAAAAAATTAAATTAGGGACTTCTCTGGCAGTCCAGTGGTTAAGACTCTGCCTTCCAATGCAGGAGGCATGGGTTCGATCCCTGGTTGGGGAACTAAGATCCCACATGCCATGAGAGTTGTGGCCAA
>RJWK010065744.1:0-11995 GCA_004363435.1 Platanista minor | reverse complement strand
AAAAAAAAAAAAAAAAGTTAAACATAAAATTACCATATGATCCAGCAATTCCACTTCTTGGTATATACACCAAGGAATTGAGAGAAGGGTCTCAAAAAGATATTTGCACACCCATGTTCCTACCAGCATTATTCACAATAGATAAAAGGTGGAAAGCAACTTAAATGTCCATCAATGGATGAATAAACAAAGTGTGATATACACTTGCAGTGGAACATTATTCAGCTTTTTACAAAGGAATGAAATTCTGACTCATACTACAACATAGAATCTCGAAAACGTTATGCTAAGTGAAATAAACCACACACAAGAAGACAAATCTCATATAATACCATTTATATGTGGTACAGAGAAAAGGCAAATTCATAGAAACAGAAAGTAGAATGGGGGGTGGGGCTGAGGGGAGGGGTGAATAAGGTGTTACTGTTTAATGGGTGTAGAATTTCTGTTTGGGATGATGGAAGGTTTCTGGAAGTGGTTATTGGTGATAGTTCCATAACATTGTGAGCATACTGAATACCACTGAATTGTACACCTAAAAATGGTTAAAATGGTAAATATAACTTAAAAATATGCAGAATGAATTAATCAGATGAGATATGGGAAGAGACTAGGCCAGGATGGAATACAACAAAACAGAAAAAAATGGATCATTGGATGATGGTATTGCTGGAAAGGACATCAGTGATAAGCAGGTTCAATACCCACCCTCCCATTTTGCAGAGGAGGGAACAAGAGCCAGTGTGGTTCTATGGAAAGTGAACAGAATTTCAGAAGACCAGGCTTCAGGCCAACTGGAACACTCATTCCCTCTGTGTTCTCAGATACGTCCTTGTCCCGCATCTCGGAAATATGTGAGTTTACAAAGTCTGGTTACTCTGTTGTTCTGGTGTTTGGTTTCAATCTGGGTTTTCTTTGGGGTCATCTGGGCAAGCGGGTCGTTGGCTTTTGTGAAGGGGCTTTTCTGATTTCTGGACAACCTTGTTGGTTACTTCTGATCCCCAGACTTATTCTGATTTCCTATGCAGTTTTGTGTAAAGATGTCTTCATTAAGAAACACCTGCAAGCTCACTTTGCTTCACAGTATGTTTCATTCTTTTCATGGGTGGGGCAACCAGATCCAGTGTAAGAAGCCAGAAGGTCTGGCATTTACTTCAGACTCTAACTCCACTTAAAATCTTATGTCAGCCGATTGACTTCTATTTTTGCTAAGAATAATGAAGATAACAATCCCTGCTTTTCTCTTTTTTGTTGTTATTAATTTATTGGATTTTTTTTAGGATGAAATTATTATTATTATTATTATTAATTTATTATTATTATTTTTTTGCTGTACGCGGGCCTCTCACTGTTGTGGCCTCTCCCATTGCGGAGCACAGGCTCCGGACGCGCAGGTTTAGCGGCCATGGCTCACGGGCCCAGCCGCTCCACGGCATGTGGGACCTTCCCGGACCGGGGCACGAACCTGTGTCCCCTGCATCGGCAGGTGAACTCTCAACCACTGCACCACCAGGGAAGCCCAGGATGAAATTATTAAGTAAACTTGACTCTACTTGAGTGTACCCACAGCAAAAAAAGAAAAACAGTGTTTGCTTCAGTTTGATATTTCCTTACCACAGTGTGTGCTTTGGAGGATGAGGGCTCTGTCTTTGCACAGCAGGCAGGGAAGATGAGTCAAAGGTGCTCTGGATTCAGAGTCAGGAGGATGGCATTCAATCCTGACTCTGCCACCATCTTTGCCTTATGATGCTGGGTAAATCACTTATGTCACCCATGCTGATTTGTTTCCTCACGTGTAAAGTGAGGGGTATTAAATGAGATCATCTTGTAATTTCCTTTTAGTTCTGACAGCTTATGATTTTTCTAGGGCTTAGCTCTGTTCTTGCATATATTAGGAAATTAATAAATGTTTATTGAGTTGAATTGAGTTAATTGCTATTTATTATTAGTCAAGTGTCATTGACTCATCACATCATTTAGGTTTCTGGAAAGATGTTTGGTGCTTTTTTTATTATGCTTAGGAGAAATGTGACTGCGATCATTTATATTTAGTGGTTTAAAGATGACTGGTAGGGCTTCCCTGGTGGCGCAGTGGTTGAGAGTCCGCCTGCCGATGCAGGGGACAAGGGTTCGTGCCCTGGTCCGGGAAGGTCCCACATGCCGTGGAGCAGCTGGGCCCGTGAGCCATGGCCGCTGAGCCTGCGCATCCGGAGTCTGTGCTCCCCAACAGGAGAGGCCACAACAGTGAGAGGCCCGCGTACCGCAAAAAAAAAAAAAGATGACTGGTAATAATAGTAGTAGAAATAATAATAATTAACATATATTGAGTACTTAGTATGTTCCAGGCACATACTAGGTATTTAAAAATTTAATTCTTAGCACAACCTTATAAGATAGGTATGGACATTAACCCCATTTCATAGATGAGGAAATTGACATGTTAAATAACTGAACATGTTCATATACAGGCTCATAATAACTGATCTGAAGGAACAGCTGGCAGATGGTAGAGCTAAAAGTTGAATTTTGGTCAGTCTGACTCCAAATAGGGTTGCCACACTGAGCAAATAAAAATATAGGATGGGCTTCCCTGGTGGTGCAGTGGTTGAGAGTCCGCCTGCCAATGCAGAGGACAAGGTTCGTGCCCCGGTCCGGGAAGATCCCACATGCCGCGGAGCGGCTGGGCCTGTGAGCCATGGCCCCTGAGCCTGCGCGTCCGGAGCCTGTGCTCCGCAATGGGAGAGGCCACAACGGTGAGGCCCGCGTACAGCAAAAAAAACAAAACAAAACTGGAACCAGGAAACAAGGGCTCTGGTACTAGCCTGCCAATCTGGTTGTGGGAATGAGGGCAAGTTATTGGGTTATTGGAGCCTCATAGCCTTTTCTGTCAAACAACAATAGTGATTAACTTATCCCCACCCTGGCCTGCAAGCTGTTGTGAGGATCAAATAAGACAATGTATATGAAGTGGTTTGAATGTTGAGAAGCACCGTACAAGTGTGAAGTGTGCCCCCTTATAAACAGCTGGCCATTTCTCACAGGTGCTTCTGCTGCACGGTAATAACAGCAGTTCTTCCTTCGGGTTCAGGACTTGGCCCTTATCTACCACGAGGCCAGGCTGCTCTTTGCCAGGGCCAAACATAGGCACTGTAGTTTTATTTCATGAGAACTGTGTTTGTTTTGCTAATTTTGTGGTTTGGAAAGCTCTGTTCCTTTTTAAGGTGTGTGAACTTGGACAAGCTTCCCTGTGACTCCGTTTTTTTAGCTGTAAAGTAGGCTAGAAAAGTATTTATTTCATGGCATTGTAAAACTTGAATAACATGCTTAAAGCATTTAGCACAACAGAATGCACTTTAAAAAGTTAGATATGGGGCTTCCCTGGTGGCGCAGTGGTTGAGAGTCCACCTGCCGATGCAGGGGATTCGGGTTCGTGCCCCGGTCCGGGAGGATCCCACATGCCGCGGAGCGGCTGGGCCCGTGAGCCATGGCCGCTGAGCCTGCGCGTCCGGAGCCTGTGCTCCGCGACGGGAGAGGCCACGACAGTGAGAGGCCCGCGTACCGCAAAAAAAAAAAAGTTAGATATGAATTGCTCTTAAAGTTCTTTCTGTATTTCCAATAATTTCTTGTAGCACTGTCCTAGGACAGCTTTAGGTTTGCTTGTCTTGCTTTTTAAGCTTTGGGAATCGGTAACTATAGTTTGAGCAGGCCACAAATAAACGGTATTATTCTCAGAGAACTCTGCATTTGCCCTCCAAGTCCAGGCTTCATAAATCAGGGACTACGACTCTACTTTTTAAGATGAAACCATAGGTTTTATATCAATGCCTACTTACATACAATAAAACTAAAATTACATTTTGAGGAAAAACTACCTTTAGCAGAGCAGACAAAGAATTGTTTATCCAATTATACAGTGCTCTCATAGCTTAAATTTAAGACATATCATTATTTTTCTATGTTCATTATTTGATATCCTCTATCTGAAATTGGGTGTTCTCCACTTGGGTTCTCTCCCTGGTGCAACAACCTTGTAATTCTTGAGCTGCCAGCATTTGAAAGTGTTTAGTTCAATTTGGTTAATTAATGACTCTTGGCAATGAAATCAAAGCCTTTTCTCTGTCACACTATTAAGAGAGAAGTTTCTGATCTCTGTTTAGCTCCTGGCTCCCTCTCACTGAGTTGAATGGGGACAATGGAAGTTCATTTTGCCCTGTGATATACCCCACTCCCTCACTCCGTTGATGAGAACAGGGCGTGGACTGTTATTACGGGCAGGGATTGGGTTTCCTGAGACTTGTCAGAGCGTCAGGGTTAGAGTTAGGTGTAGGGTTAGTGTTTGCAATCTGCTCCTGCTCTCATGCAGTTCCCATTTGCTAACGATGCCCTAGAAGCAGTTAAACCCACCCTGAGTGCCCAAGTAAGGCAGACTGCAGGCATCAGATGATGGTTTGAAGAGGGTCACATTTTAAAGTCACTGGTCATCCCGAGTTGCTATCGTTCCATGGCCACTGCCCAAACTGTAGTTATTCATTGAAGTCCTATCTCTAAGCAACGGAGAACCTAAGTCAATTTAGTTTTCACAGACTGGATTTTAAGTCATATTCTTTGAAAACCTTTCAGCATTCTCTCTTGGAAATTAGCCAGTAAAACTAGGTGTTTAACAGTCAAGGTAATGTTATTTATCCTTATAGCATCATAGAAATTGGCACTGGGGACAATTTCTCTCCTGGTTCAAGGGTCACTTTTCTACTGAGAAACTAGAAAGAGCATGAGGTTTAAATCCATTAACTACCTGATACATATGATCGAGACGTTGGAACTTTAACACGTTTCTGGTGGGAGTGTAAAATCGTAGAACCACTTTAGAGAATGGTCGGGCAGTTTCTTATAAAACTGACGTATACCATATAATCCAACCATTCTCCTCCTTGGTATTTACACAGAGAGTTAAAAATACATGTTCACTTGTACTTGTACAAGTGTACAAGACTTGTACTCTGATGTACAGCTTTGCTGATTATAGCCCTGAATTAAAAACAACCAAAGTGTACATCACAGGTGAATGCATAAACAAATTGTGGCATAGCCATTAAGTAGAACACTACTTAGTAATAAAAGGAATAAATTACCAATGCACACGACAACTTAAATTAATCTCAAAGGTACTCTGCTAAGTGAAAGAAATCTTAAATAAAAGAGGACTTACTGTATGAGTCCATTGTCATGAAGTGCTAGAGTAGTTCAAAGTAATACTAGTGGTGACTTGGGGTGAGTTTCATGGGGAGATTGACTGCAGAGGACCAGGAGGGAACTTTGTGGAATAACGGAAATGTTCTTCATACTGATGGAGGTGGTGTTTAAAAAGTAATATACATGTGTCAAAACACACCAAAATGTAGCCTTTAAAATGGTTGCATTTTGTTGTATGCAAATTATACCTCAGTCAAATTAGTTTAAAAATAAAAATGTCATAAAGATACTATAAGCACAGTAGAATGAGTTTTAGAATAATAATGGTATTATTTATCATATATTCCTTATCAGATTATAAACAGGTTGGGTAAGTGGTAGGACTAAGAAGCATAGACTCCTGCAACAGATTTGAATAAACTCTGAGGAATGAATATGGAAGATGAGCCATGTCTTCTCATTGCCTTGTGTTTCAGTAACACAGATGTGAGATGTTTTATTTGGCTGCCAAACCCTAAGGAGTAAGAGACAACCTAGAGGTGTCCCAAATCTACCAGTCTTATCCCAGATAAAGCATATGTTATTGGCTCACAGAGTTTGTGAAACACTGCCCAAAGCAAGCCTCATGGAAAAAAAAAAAAAATTTTGTTTTTTAATAAATCCTTTTTGTTCTTTTTAAAAACACCGTGTCTATTATATAGGATTTAAATTATTTCTCTTTGGGTAATCCTGGAAAGGAAATCTTGAATGATAAATCCAAGTTAAACTCAGGCGAAGCAAAGAACAAAACCTGCAGTGGATTGTAGTTTTTAAGAACAGCTTTGGGAATTAGAAGCTCTGGGTTCAAATCCCAGGTATGTCACTGCCAAACTTTGTGACCCATGGCAAATTAATTTCTCCGAGTGCAGTTTACACACTTGTAAAATGGGATCAGTACCCACTGTGACAAGGTTGAATATGAAGCCTGCAGTATAATTTTTGACATATTGTGGGAGAGGTACTTTTTTGTATGCTAAAGGGTGAGGAAAAATGAGGGCTTATCAACAAGGAAAAGTATGGAGGGAGACGAAAGGTCGTTAGAGACGATGATTTTTTCTGATTAGGGGAAAGACTCGTTAGGTTTCGAACACAGCAGCAGCACAGCACTTTCATAACACTTCTCCCTCTTTAAAGCAGAGACCTCTCCTGACTATCTGAGGAGAGACAGATGAAGAGCAAGGAACTTGCAAGGACATTTGCCTGATAATTTTCTCACTGACAGATTTTTTTTTTTTTTTTCTTTTTGCTGTAAGCGGGCCTCTCACTGTTGTGGCCTCTCACGTTTCAGAGCACAGGCTCGGGACGCGCAGGCTCAGCGGCCATGGCTCACGGGCCCAGCCGCTCCGCGACATGTGGGATCTTCCCGGACCGGGGCACGAACCCGTGTCCCCTGCATCGGCAGGCGGACTCTCAACCACTGCTCCACCGGGGAAGCCCCTGACAGATATCTTTTGACAGGGAGATGAAAGACTAAAAGGAAAATGCCTACTAAGGCTTTTGATAAAGAATGGGCCAGAGCTCCTGTCGGGTTTTTATGTTTCTTTAAATGTAAGGTGTCCATGTGTTTCAGGTGGGAGTCTTCTCAATGTGAAGATGCAAATGAGATTATATTACTTATTGATGGAAAACCCTAATGCCTAGAGAGAAGTAATCTATAAGTACTTCTTGGTGTGTTTCTTTAAACCATGCCTTATATCAATTATTTAAATATAGTAATGTGATATTAGTTGATGATTTCTGGTTAGCACTTTCATAAAGAATTTTCCCACTAAGAACTGAGTAGGAAAATGCACAGCATTCTGTTTGTTCATTTTACCTTAAGGTGGCAGATGGGATGACCACAAGGTCCTAACCCACCTATTACAGTTCACCCAGTATAAATGCACACTAATTAACTACAGGCCAAATATCCAGGGGGAATATAAAACACCACCTGGGAATTTGAAGTCTTGTCAAAATAAACCTGGATGTAAATGGGGAGAAATATTAACAGAAGAACAATTTAGTGACAGTCTAGCCAGTTCAGCTGGTTAGAGCAGGGGTTAGCTAACTTCTGAAAAGAGCCAGATAGTAAATAGTTTCAGCTTTGCAGGCTTTCCAGTCACTTCTTAGCTCACAGGCCATATAAGAACAGGTAGTGGGCTGGATTTCGTCCATGGGCCATAGATGGCCAACCTCAGGATGAGCATTATTATCGGGAAAGGCACAATTGCCCATAGGGTTCAGTTTGCCTTTCTACACAGAATACTTAGTGCTCTTGGCTAAAAAAAAAATGCACAACATAAAAGTTGAGAATTATGTTTTATTTGGCTGGTATACTAAAGACATAAGCCCAGGAGACAGCTGGTCAGCTAGCTCTGAGGGACTGTTCTGAAGAGGTAAGGGAGGAACCAGGATATATAAGAATTTTTGCAACAAAAACCAGGTAGTTGGAACATGAAAAGAATATTGTTAAGTAAAGAAAACCCAGACATCTCAAGTTAATGAATTTAGCATCTTTCTGTATATGGAAGATGCGAGAGTCTGGGCTCATTGAAACCATTCCTTTGATGTGCTCCTTAACTATCTAGGGCCAGTGTTCTGCTTTTCTTCATCCTGAATCCCCTCAGGTTGCACAGTCAGGGGCAGCTGCAGGGGCTGATGGCTGGACGGCTGCAACATCCTTGATTTCTTGATACGGGGGGCGACATTTTTTGTCCAGAGTGCCATGGTTTCTACATCTCAGCCTTAACCCTAACTATGGACCACCTGATGACAAATATTTAGACTCTGTCGTAGAGTTAATGCATTATTTGGATTGTCTCATTTAACTCATATCATAACCTAAGAAGGTAAATACCACTTTTAATACCCATTTTCAGGTTAGAAAACTAAGTTATAACTTGACCAATACTACACAACTAGGAAGATACAGCACTGGTTTCTGGTGACGAGAGCCCTTGCTCTTTCTTAAAGTACTAGAGTGTGGATGGATGCTTCATTGTGACCATTAACTGTTTTAGGAAGCACAATTCATAGCCCTTGGCAGACACATTACCAGGGGTGGTTCAGGGCAAAATAAAGATCTCTATTTACAAAGAAAGATCACCTGCCTTTCCTGGCCATTGCTTTTCAGTGAAGTTTAGTTAAGTCAGAAAACTCTCTGCTTAACCATAACATCAAGGCTAAATCTTCCAGGAGTCTGCTGGCAGTTCGGATACTATAAATTCTTCCCAAAAGCACTTTGTAAAGATGTAGCTATTGGAAAAGAATTTTCCCATTCTCTCCAGGAAAAAAAAAAAAATCTGTAGTTTAATACAGTTTGTACCCCAGCAGCTCTTACTGGGAGCTAATTTTTCTTCCAGAACTTAAAATTTGCAGTAAGTACATGCAATTGAACTGGAGTGGCAGAAATCTTATAAATCAGATCACATCACTCTCTGGTTTAAATCCCTCCAGTGTCTTTGTTCTACACTTAAAGGAAAACTCAAGTTACTGACAGTGACCTGCTAGGTCCTACATGATAAAATCTTTGCTTATCTGTCTAATGTCATTTATACTATGCTCTCCCTCCACTTCCTACTCTCCTGTTGTACTGACTGTATTTCTTTTGCACGTGCTATGCCCTATCCCGGGAATGCTCTCCCTCTAATCTTTACATAGCTGACTCCTCATCTTCTAAGTCTCAGCTCATATATTTTCTCCTCAGGGCAGCCTTTCCCAAATACCTATTTATTGCCATTTCCTGCCTCATCACCCCTAGTTTCTGTCTATCCCAATACTCTATTTTATTTTCTCTATGCATTTATCACTACTTGAAATAATCTTATCAATATGTGCATTTGTTTTGTTCACTGCTCTACCCCTAGGGTCTAGTGAAGATATTCAACAAATGTTTGTTGAATGGAGAATGTTCGTCTATTCTGGAAAACCAAAGAAGCAGGCCTTGCTTTATTGTGACAATCTTGACTGGTTTTAGGCTTTCCTTAGATCTTGGGTATAGGAGACAGATGAGAAAGTTGTGGAGGTCTTCTTGGTCAATGAATGTCAAGTCAGATTTTTTCTACTTTCTTGTCCAAGTCTCAAATTCATTATTAAAGTACAACCAGCTGACAAGTTTTAGTTTTCTCAAACACATCTATGGCAAAAAAATTGGACATTATACTGCACAATAAGCTATTGATTTGTAAACCCCCAGCAGACATATACATTATTCTGAATGCATAATTACATTGCAGGCAGCACATTTTTCACCTGGGATAGGGCATATTTAGATAAAAACTAAGTATTGTCAACTGGATATGTCTAAATCTGTGTATGGAGAATGCATATAAAATAAGCATTCTATTAAAAAATGAGCAAAATATGGGATACGGCTCTAAAGAGGTGTTTGCATCATCTGGGAAATGGCAGAAGCACAGTGGTGAAACTCTGGCTTCCTTAGAACATCAAGGTATGTGTCAAAGCTATGGAGGTCCTAGGCTTCAGCTGACTTTTCGGAGGTAACAAAGACACAAACTATTTGCTTACTGAGGGCACATCATGATCCGGTAGTTAAGGGAATAGTCTTTTAAATCTGACAGTCCTGGGCTAATATTCCAGTCTGACACTTAATAGCTGTGTAACTTTCTTAGATCCCTAAACCTCTCTAAGACTCAGTTTTCTCAACTGCAAAAAGAGGAGAGCAATAGTATTTACCTTGCAGGATTAAATTAGATAATTGCAGGGAAAGGATGCTACCAGCACATAGTAAGTGTTTAGGTAATATTAAATATCACTAACTCAGGAGTTGTTACACCCTCAAAATAACTAAACTAACCTACCATATCAATGAAAGAATATTCAAGTGAAAGTTAGGAGACCTGTGTTTGAGTCCTCATTCTGCCAGTTCACATGTTACTTGGGTAGGTTTCTTGCTCTCTGTGGACTTGCACACATAATCCACTGATTCCTCCTATGAAATGAGTCTACCAACAAGTATTTCCTGAGCACCTATACTCACAAAACCAAACTTTTTGTAAACTCACCTGGTCAGTTGCCCTCTACTTGCAGAGAAGAGCAATGCTACACCGTGTTTTGTGCACTGGGATTTATTAAGAAAAAGCATAAGATTTGTTTCTTACTCTCGGCGAAGGTGTGATGCAGCTTGGAACATGGGACAAATACACATGAAATGGTTGATGTGATGAGCAAATATAGGAAACCAAATAAGAAATGACCTGACACAACAGTATATGATGTGCTTGGCCTAGAGAGGAGGGAAATGAAGAAGGGTGAAATAGGGAGGGCTTCCTGTAGACAGCAACATATAAACCTTGAAAGGTGTAGGATCTGGGTAGAATGAGGAGAAAGTGAAATGCATTCAGGAAAGAAGGAATGTTATTAGCAAAAGTTTGAAATGCATTTAGCCTAGAGAATGGCAGGTAATACAGATATGGCCAAGTCTCAACAATACAAATAATAATAATAGTAACATTTTTTAAATTGGAGTTAAATTCGATGCCTGCACCTATGCCAAGGAAGGTCAGGAACAAGATAGCCACAAGACACCCCACTAAGTATATTACTAGCATTATCTCATGTAATCCTTTCAACAACTGGAATCTTCAGGACTTGTTAGGTTGTTAGTGACAGACATTCAATACAAACTAGCTTAAGCATAAAAGGAATGTATTGACTCTCATAACTCAGCAACCCAGAGAGCTGCTGGCTTTGTGTCCAGCTGGATGGACGAGGGCAGACAATGTCATTAAGATTCCATCTTTTTTCTCTACCTCAGGCTGACTTTCTCTATGAGGTAGGAAAGATGGCTCCTGCAGATCCAGACTCACCTTCCACCAGTGTAGCAGCCCTGTTGGAAAGAAATGGCCTTTGTAGGCATCTCCAGGAGAAGGGTTTCAGGAGGAGTCTGATTGGCCCAACTTGAGACCCATGTCCATCCCTGAGCCAATCATTGAGGCCAGGGACATGGAAAACAGTGATTGGTTAGGCCTGAGTAATGTGCCACTGTGGTATTATTTAATAAGAAATATGTATTTGGTGTTCACCCCATTCCTGGCACAGAGCTTCCAAAACCCTTGGAATTTCCTGAGTGATAGGCATAAGAGTGTCTTTTGTTATTCATAATCAGCCCCTTTCAACCAAACCTGAGTTTATGTTAATGAGATGACTGGTGGCTGGAAACCTTTAGACAGCTTCAGGGTGAGGGATGGTTGTCAAAGGAACCAACCATGTAATTAGAGGGTTGGAACTTTCATTCCCACCTCCCAACCTCCAGGGACAGGAGAGAGGCTGGGGATTGAGCTAATCACCAATGGCCAATGATCAATGATTTAATCAATCATGCCTATGTAATGGAAACTTCCTAAAAACCCTAGACAAAAAGGTTCAGAGAACTTTGTGCCAAGAGGGTAGTGCACCCCAAGCTCCAAGTGTTTTGGAAGCTGTGTGCCAGGAATGGGGGTGAACACCAAATATATGTGTCACATAACTCAGGCCATCTAATGAATCATTTTCTGCTTAAATCAACCAGAGTTGGTTTCTGTTGCTGGCAACTCAGAACCCTGATACACACCCAGAGAGAATGGCTTGCGTTCGTATTCTCTCCTCTGGTGCCAAATTACGAGAACCTTCCTGAATATAGTTAATTATTTATATTGCCTTAGTACCTCCTCCTACCTCTCCCGTTTCCTCTTCTTCTCTCCCAACATATTCTAGACGCCTTGCTAGTCTAGGATAAAATTCTCTACATTCAGAGATACTACAGCTTCCCTTCCATCCGTTTCTA